>LPNX010957630.1:1080114-1275257 GCA_001517045.1 Pseudotsuga menziesii | reverse complement strand
GACTGATCTATTGGAAAAATACAAGGAAAACAAAGACATCACCATGAATGAATCTCTCAAATTGTCTGCATAGGTGAGGAAATATTGTGGTCAGGAGGTATCTCTGGTCACTGTTAGAGATCACAAGAAGAATACATTGAATTTGGCTATAGCCTCTAGGAATAGAGTAGCTGAGATGAGGATAAATATGGATGATATACCTATACCAGATATGATCCAACTCCATAAGTAGTTAGGGGAAATTATCCATACTAATTTGCTGAATTCAACCCTCAAGATATCTAGGATGCAAACTAGCAAGAGTATGGTTGAAAATCAACTGAGGAAAGAGAAGGTAGAAAACATCCCACTAAGCTCAGATCAAGAAGATTTAGACAGATCTATTGCTGTCTGAAAACTAGGATGAAAAAGGGGCTGGAACACAAATGTTGCTGAATGAAAAAGAAAATACCATTCAACTACTGAAAAAAAAAAGATGAATATCCCAGATACTCAGCTGATCCAGGATTCAGAACTATAAAATCTTGAAAAGGAAAGGGAAAGTTTGAATGGTAATCTTACAGATTTCCAACCCCACATGTTGAAATTCATAGAGAAGTAGAAGCAATGGAAAATGGATATGTTCCTTATAGTAGAGAGTGAGAAGGCTCTAAAAGACAAATCAGATGAGCTGGTGAAAGAGTTACAGGAGAAGGAGAGGGAATTAGAAGAGAAAGAGAAGGAACATGAAAAGGGAGTTATCCCCCTTATCACTGAACCTAGTGAGTTATACATTGTTCAATCCCTAAACAAGTAAGTATGAAGGAGTTGGGGTTGACAGGGTTGAAGCACCAAAACAAGAACCTGGAGGGTTTGGAATTGTAGATATAACGTGAAATGAAGAACTGGGAAGCAAAGTGTGTAGAATTGTAGGGTAAGAATGAGAAACTAGTAAAGAAATTCACAGGGAAAATGCCTATGCAAGGGGATAAACATATCATACGAGATGCAATAATATCATAGGATACCAAATTGAGGCCCTATATAGATTATATATTGGACAAGGAAAAGGATATAGCGGAAACCAATCATATTTTTAAAGCATTAAGGGAAAGACTAAATAAAAATCCTCTCAAGTATGCCAGAAATTGTTGAGTAAAATAGTTGTTATTGATGTCAAATTTATTAACGAATGTTAAAGATACGGTGGTAGGATGAAAATAGAAGAATAAGAAAGGAATAAACATGTCCCAGTTTGTAGTTTGAATGACAAATGAATAACCCTGAAGCAAGTTGAATGACTGAGATCGATCATCGAAGTAAATTGATGGCTCACAATGTTCTTGCTAAATGAACTAGCATAGAGGTTAAACATGGGTTAAGTGATAAAGTTCCATGAAGGATTACGATAATATGACAGAGGTTAGTCCCACCCTAGATACAGTTGCTGAGGATCGGTTCCGCAAAAGATAGGTGGAAGGATGAAGTTCCGCAACAATAAGAGATCAGACGGTCTATAGTTAATCCGCACAAGATCCAACGTCTAATTGTGATGTGCACTTGAAACTAGATCGATGATCAAGATCGAATCCGTGAGGATCAACGATGCAGAAATACTGAAGGGAAGAAATCAGAAGAATACAAATTTCAGTTTCGAAAAGTGCAAGTTTCGAGTTCCAATTCCTGAACCGGAAGCTAGAAGAAAGGAATATAGAAATTTCTATTTGAAAACATTGAAGATATGATTTCGAACCAGAAGTCGGAAACCGAGAAACGAAAGTTCAAGGGAAGAGTAAAAGAAAGTTAAGACTTCTGATTTCAAAATTCAAAAGTCTGAAAGGTGAAGTTTAGAAATTGGAAAAGGTTGAATTCACGGAGACTGAAAGTTCAAGAGCCGACTTCCAAAACCAGAAATGGAAATCAGAAAATCATGAAAAGGAGGAAAATGAAAGGCGGAGATTGCAAAAGCAATGTTGAACTCATTTTTAAAACATGCATCCCACGATATCAATGATGAGGAATCATTTAGGTGGAAAGCCAAAATGCAGAAATTGGGAAAGTATTGGAAGTGCAAAAAATTTAGTTCAAAGGTCGATATTCCGATTTTCACCACCTGATGATCAACGATCAGGAAAATGCCTAAAGAAGGTCAATGATGGGGAATTGTTGAAGCAAAAAAATTTCACGGAAATACAATTTCAAAGGGGAAATCTATGGAGTATATCAATGGTCTGGAGAGATTCAGACATAATATCAATGGTCCAGATTGTACCTGGAGAAGAAGATTATGGAAGCACCAGAAAATGATAAACAAGAATGCAGAAATGGATTCTGAGCTGTGGGAAGAATGAAACAGTACCTTTGCTGAAAATTAACAATGAAATGATGCGACGGTTGAATGGGTAGATGATTAATAGTTGTGTCTATAAGTAAATAGTCATGATCCAAAAATGAAAGAGCCCAACTATGGAGAAATGTGTTGATAGGAAATAGGTAAAGGGTATTTATTGAATGAATGTGTAAAGAATTTGGGTGTCTCTGTTAGTGATATTGAAAGACTCCAAAGTGGAAAGTTTACAACTGTTCCAAAAGAATAAGAAAATCAGTATAGGGTGGCAGGGTGGTGCTAGGGTAGGCCACATATCTGCAGGGGGTCGAAGCCTCCTTCCATTCGTAGCTTGAGAACAAGGTGTCGTAGAATCCTTGTCTGTTGAAGCAGGAATAAAGAAATTGGGGTGTTGTAGCATCCTTGTCTGTAGTTGCAGGAAAAATCTAGGGTGTGTTTACATCCTTTCTGTAGGAGCAGATAAACAATTTTGTAAATTCATCTTATTAATGAGTTTGTGTTGGTGGTTTTCCTTTTGAGGTTTCCATGATAAAATTTGTGTCTTAATTGTTGATTTTTTGTGTATTTTAAGAAAAGGGCCAATACTGATTCACCCCCGCACTCAGTATTGTGGGATAAACCAACAATTGGTATCATAGCAAGGTTCCTTCATAATAGCTTAACCACTGGAAGGAATATCCTATCCAAAAATCACAATGGATCAACAAGAAGGATTGGCCACTAACAATCCTCCACTATTTACAAGAGAAAACTATGCTTACTGGAGTGTAAGAGTGAGGTGGCATCTGAATACAAATTTTGGTTTCGAATAGTGCAACTACCGAGTTTCGATTCCCGAACCAGAAGCCGAAATCCAGGAATATAGAAAATTATGTTTCAAAACGTTGAATATCTGATTCCGAACTGGAAGTCAGAATATGGGAAACGAAAGTTCAAGGGAAGAGTAAAAAAAAATTACGAATTTTGATTCCAAAATTTGGAAGTCAGAATGGTGAAGTTCGAAAATCAGAAAAGGTGGAATTCATGAAGACTAAAATCCGGAGAGCCAACATTCGAAACCCGAACTAGAAATCGGAAAATCATGAAAAGGTAGAAAACAGAAGGTGGAGATTGTAAAAGAAATCTTGAAGTCATTTTGAAAACACACATCCCGTGATATGGAGATTGATGATCATGGAGAATCCCATTGAATATCAATGATGGGGAATGATTTAGGAAGAAATCCAAAATGCAGAAATCGGGAAAGTGTTGGAAGTGTGAAAAATTTAGGTTAAAGGTCGATATTTCGATTTCTGCCACCCACCGATCAATGGTCAGGAAAAAATTTGAAGAAGATCAACGATGGGGAATTGTTGAAGCAAAAACCTGGTGTGGAAATATGATTTCAAAGGGGAAATATATGGAGTAGATCAATGGTCCTAAGAGATTCATACATAAGATGAACGGTCCAAATTGTACCTGGAGAAGAAGATTATAGAAGCACCAACAAATGATAAACAAGGCTATTGAAATGGATTTTGAGCTATGGGAAGAATGAAATGGTACCTTTTTTTAAACTTAACGATGAAATGATGTGATGGTTGAATGGGTAGATGATGAATAGTTGTGATTTTAAGTAAACCGACACGAACCAAAAATAAAAGAGCACAGCTATGGAGAGATGCGTTTAAGGAAATATGTAAGGGGTATTTATTGAATGAATGTGTAAATAATTTGGGTGTCTATGTTAGTGAGTTTGACAGATTCCAAAGCAAAAAGTTAACAACTATTCCAAAAGACTAAGAAAATTAGTACAGGGTGGCAAGGTGGTGCAAGGGCAAGCCATAGGTCTGCAGGGGGTCGAATCCTCCTTCCAGTCGGAGTTGGAGAATAGGGTGTCGCAGCATCCTTGTCTGTTGAAGGAGGAAGAAAACCATTGGGGTGTTGTAGCATCCTTGTCTGTAGTTTTAAGAAAAACCTAGGGTGTGTTTACATCCTTTCTGTAGTAGCAAATAAATAATTTTGTAAATTCATCTTATTAATGAGTTTGTGTTTGTGGTTTTCCATTTGTGGTTTCCATGATAAAATATGTGTCTTAATTGTTGATTTTTGTGTATTTTAAGAAAAGGGCCAATAATGATTCACCCCCCCTCTCTCAGTATTGTGGGATAAACCAACATAAATGCCATAGAATTTCTCAATCGATTGATAGAAGAAGAGCTCAAACCAACCCACATAACAGACAAGACTCCTGTCATCACTTGGGAAAGGAAGGTGGTAAACAATCACCACCATTTAGATACCGTTGAAGCCAAAATTGGTATCATGGAAAATGAGGTCAAATATTTCATAGAAATGTTCAATCCATTGGTGAATATGGGGCTTCCATTATTTTGGGAAGAAAAGGGTGGCATGTTGTCACAAAAATAATATCATGACATTTGGATTCAATGTAGGCCAGACCATTCCAAATTCATGGATATGCAACAGTCCCTAGCAAGAAATACCATCATTGAAAAATTGGAAGATTTCTTTGAATTGGTGTTCGATTCCAGAGCCACATGCACGAGGTTGCTGGATTTCTCATATAGGGACCACGTGGAGCTGTGAGTGTTGGAAAAGGAGGTGCATCTTGTTATATTTTTATCATTCAAGCTAGCATTATGATATTAGGATCTTTAACTGAGAGAATAACATGCACAACAATAAAACACAAGAGACAAGAGACACAAAGAATTTTCCTCGGGGAAACCATAAAGGAGAAAACCGCGCATCTTCCTCAGAGATAGAATCAGCACCAAAATAGAAAATCCCAAAACATAAATATGATCTCCAAATCTTCTGTCTCTCTCTCTCTCACACTGAGAGAGCTTCTCCTCTCTCACTCATGCGTCCCAATGAGTGTGTGTGGGTGTGATAAATAGAGAGGCTCACTCTCTATTTATATTCTTTCGTTCACTTGAAGTGCACTCCAACATGTCAGCCTCACTTAATAATTACTTACTAGAGCCGACATCTCTTGGAGTGTCTAATAACCCTAGTACCCCACAACTTGTGGGGAATTTTCCCTCTGCTCAAAAAGGAGGGTTAACCTTGAATTAGATGGTGGGGACTATTGCCCCAACTTACAATGACTCACCTAGGGTCTACTTCACTAGTATAGTCTAATAACCCTAGGGCCCCACAACTATGAGGACTTTAACCATTGACCAATAGGAGGGTTACCCACAATGACTTGACATGACTTTCACATTATAGAAACTTCTCGATCAGAACATTGGGGCATGACATGACTCAAATACATCCCAGAATAAACAGCAGGTTACAATACATAAGAAATATGGATGAATACATTTCGAAGTTACAAATACATCAACACTCCCTCTTAACTAGGAAGGTATTCTCTCGACGCAATTTATCAGCACAAGTATTCTTCTCTATATCATCTGAATCATCATGAAGTTCTCATCATATTCATATTCAAGTCATATTCATCTTCAAGTCATCTTCATATTTAGGTCATCTTCACCTTCAGGTCATCTTCATCTTCAAGTCATCTTCATCTGGATCTGGATCATCACTCGATCTGGATCATCATCATTGGATCATCATCAAGTCTAGATCATCACTTGATCTAGATCATCACTACTGGATCATCAATTCTAGATCATTACTTGATCTGGATCGTCACTTGATCTAGATCGTCATCAAGTCTGGATCATCACATCTAGATCACTTGATCTGGATCATCATCAAGTCTGGATCATCATCACAACTAGATCGTCACTTGATAGAGATTGTCATCAAGTATGGATCAACACATCTGGATCACTTGATTTGGATCATCATCAAGTCTGGATCATCATCATATGATATCTCATAATGGTGCTATCTCGATTCTTCTCGTCACAGGAAGTTCTACAGAGTCAATCCTGTAGGCCTACCCTTCATGTAGGTATTCATCAACACTTATATCTGACACTTAAGTCAGAATGGCCCACCCAGCTCTTACATCTAACCTCATCTTATCAGAAAGGCATTCCCAACACTCACATCTGACCTCATATTGTCATAAAGGCCCAACACTCACATCTGACCATGTGTAAACACATCACGCTAGAATGGCTCAGCAATTACATCTGACCATGTGCAAGCACATCGCATCGGTAAGGCTCTGCACTTACATCCAACCTCATCCTGTCAGAAAGGCACAACACTTAAAATCAACCATGCTCGAAAGCACCGCATTGAAAAGGATCAACACTTACAATATGACCATGCATGAAGCACCGCATCAGAAAGGGCTCAACACTTACAATCTAACCATGCACAAAGCACCACATCAGAAAGGGCTCAGCACTTGCAATCTGACCATGCACGAAGCACCACATCAGAAAGGGCTCTGCACTTACAATCCGACCATGCACAAAGAACCGCATCGGAAAGGGAATGCACTCACATCTAATCATGGAGGAACTAATCCTACCATCGCATCAGAATGCCCCCCAGTCCCAGACTAAGCTACCTGGTAACTGACCAGGCACCTCCATTCCCAGAATGGAAGTTTCCCTTACATCTGACCTACTCGTTAGAATGGCCAACACTCACATTTGACATGGGAGGAACTTAATCCTTTAGCCATGACAGAATGGTTTAGCCCTTACATTTGATCAAGTGGGAACACATCCCTCTATCACCTCAGAATGGATTCTCATTCCTAGACTCAGTTTTCCAGGTAATTGACCAGGTGCCTCCATTCCCAGAATGGCAGTTTCCCTTACATCTATCCTACTTAACAGAATGTCCAACACTCATATCTAACATGGAAGGAACCAATCCTCTCACCATAACAGAATGGATCAGCCATTATATCTGACTTACTCATCAGAATGGCTATGGATCTCAACACTCATATCTGACATGGAAGGAACCAATCCTCTCACCATGACAGAATGGCTTAGACCTTATATATGACCTACTCGTCAGAATGGCTATGGATCTCAGCACTCATATCTGACATGGAAGGAACCAATCCTCTCACCATGACAGAATGGTTCAGCTCTTACATCTGACCATGGAAGGAACCAATCCTCTCACCATGTCAGAATGGATATGGGACTCATCACTTTCCCTTGGAGGAAACCTCAATTTTGAGAACACCAAGATTCTCCTTGAAGTACTTGAACTTCACCCTAGCCAATAGCTTCGTCAATAAATCAATTATCTATTTCTCCATCGCAACATACTGGAGCTTCACTGCTCCCCTCTGCATCATATCCCTGATATAGTGATACTTGATCTTGATATGCTTCGACTTGTCATGGAACACTAAATTCTCTAAAAACTTCACGCAACTCTGGTTGTCACAAGCAACATCCAATTGGAGATCAAATATATCAAACAGTAGCTTCCATAGCCATATTGCCTCACAACTAGCTGAACAAGCTATGACATACTCTGCTTCAGCTGTACTCAGTGCCACATAGGATTTCTTCCTGCTAAACCAATATATCACACCTGATCCCATACTGAAGCAACATCCCGAAGTGCTCTTCCTATCAATGGCACTGCCTGCCCAATCTGAATCGACATAACCCTCCAGGTTAATCTTCTGATTCAACTCATAGTTGAGCCCATAATCAATTGTACCCTTCAGGTACCTCACTACATGCTTTGCAACCATCAGGTGAACATGTCTCAATGTTTTTATGAAGGAAGAGTGGAAACTGCATTAATGCTTTTTTATAGATCGATGTTTCGATATCTCTCTGACCTCTAAAAGTGTCTTGAGTAAGAACTCCTGATGATGATCTCAGAGAGAGATCGACACGTCGAGCTATAAAAAAGCATTAATGCAGTTTCCGCTCTTCCTTCATAAAAAAAATTCACTGCATATGGCTGTTTTTTCACATGTCTCAATGTGTTCATAGCAAAGAAAATATCTGGTCTCATATTCATCAGGTACATCAAGGAACCAATCATCTGACGATACATTGTAGCATCAACCATCTCTGATGAAGCAACACTCAATAGCTTTAGGTTCGATGCCATAGGTGTGGTCATGTAGTCCATCATCTTGAACCTCTTCAGGATCTCTACTGCATACTTCCTTTGTCCACACCTCTATGCCTAGAAAATAGTGCATCGATACATAACAGGAGCATCACTGGTCTGCCACCTTCAACCTTGAAGCAAAGGTTGGAATCTGCTTTACTCTTAGTCATCAGTAATCTGTCCATCCTGTTGTACCATGTCGAACCTCAAGATCTTTTGTAGTCACTCCCTTTGAATTAGAGCATCATTCTCCCTTTGTCTTTCATGCTCTATATTTATATAAAACCACAAAGTTTCATACAATGTCAAATATTTGGATTATCAAGAAATGTAACTTACAAATAAGGGTAGTATATGTTACGTTTCTCCACATAAATCTCTTCTCTTATGAATTAATTGGACTACATGTGAAAAGGATAACAACATACTTGATATATTCACAAAAAAGTAGTGAAACAATTCAACTAATTAAACTACAATACCCATCTAGTATTATCTGAATGTAACCTTCCATTAAATTAACTTCTTGTTTTCCTAATAAGTATTGTTGTATTTCAATTTCCAAAAGGAGATAAAATTACCTTTTCAGGAGAACTTCACATCCTTATTATCCTCTCATAATTGAAAAATAATGGTCTTTGTATGAATATTCCATACATCAGAAGAAAATCCTATCCAAACACTATGGGTGCATGTTCAAAACAATTATCATCTTGAAAGTAAAAACAATTGCAAATTCCCACCCACAATGTCACCTTCCTGCTTCAATTCTTTCTCTAGAGAATTGATAGTTGTTTGTGAAAAAGAGGGAAAATAATTTAATTGAAAGAAAATAAGAGCTTTGCGTCCAATCATATTGGGGAACTGGGACCTCGATATCCTAAGGTTCTTGGCTAATTACCACAGTTACTATTTTTGGGAGATATAATAGTAACAATCTCGTTAGTATTTCTGAGTGTTCTAGGTATGTATGTTTCTTCATCTCAATTGTAGGTTTTCCTTCTTCTATTTACTCTAATCCATATGGCATCAAAAAAAAATTCTAGTGGGAGATGACTGCTTCAATATTGGATCATTTGTCAACAGTATTTTTTTTGTGCAACTTGCTTATGGAATCCAATTCAAATTTATAAGTGATTGATGGCAACAATGATTTTTCATTTGGTTGTCACTAGTTTTATATTGTTGTCACTAACAAATTTATGGGAAAAAAGATCTCAAGGATGGTAAGAGTTGGAGATTCCTCCTAATTTGAGGAATTCATAATGCGGGAAACAATGAATGGACAACAAGGAAATAATGAAATCTGTATAGAGAAGGAAAAACAAGGGAGGAACTTAATCTTATTTATATATCTATCTATGACATGAGATGATACTCAAAACCTTGATTTTCATAAACTGGCTTCAAACTATGCCCAAATCTCTTCACCCTCGATCCTATTTTGCAACAAACCTTTTTATTTGCATATCAAGTATGAAAAAGGACAAAGAATTTTAAAACTCTCTATTGGATACACAAACTACTAATTTGATTAAATATGGAGAAAATAAATTATTGTATAGGAATAATAGCCCCAGTGACATGAAATACACCCATAGTGCTAATATTTAAGTATCTTGTTCCTAGCATCCACAGTAATTCTGAGAATTGATACCTGGCCTTCACAGTCCTTGTCCTTATAAGGAATCCTTTAGACATCCATGAAATACACCTACAATATCTATAGACTTAGTGTAGTCTTTTCGCTTTCTATTATTGGTGAGAATATGTTGTTGATGATCTCCTTTTATTTGGAGTGAGCAACATACAATATCACAAAATTAATAGTATCCCATCATAGTTTCTTACAAGAGGATTTGAATTTCATTTGTAGTTTGTTTTTAGTAAGATTTAACAAGGCTCGATGCATAAACAATAAGGAGAGAGACAACTTCTTGCGTATAGATTGTAACCCCAAAATTTTAAGAAAATGAACATAAGATGAAGATGAACTGGGTTCGCGGCTTAAATCCACAACATCACCCCTGAAAAAACTATTCCAAGAAGAAACAAAAAATACGCCATACTATTGGTGTTTCTACTTTGACTATGGAATTCATTTGAAACCGAGTGGCCTCGATCTTCATTTCCATCTCAACGCATGGAGAAAATATTTATACCTTCCATGGGCTCCCTTGGACACTTCATGCTTGGACTTGGCGTTGTTTCTTGGATTAGATGATAAACACGCATGAACCCTCAAACTTCTTGACACTTGAATTGAAGTTAACTTACATCTAAATATTTAATGATGTGGCATTACAGACTCGACCTTAAACTCTCACTATATAGCCTCTTCCAAAATCGAGAACGCTACTGCATGTAGTATATTCCTTCACCAGTTCTATAAATTATAAATACAAGCAGTTACTCGGAGAGTTGTTGGTGTTGAGTCTAGATATGACACTCATGCACATTTTTGTGCTTCACATAGGCCTCACAATTGAAACTTAGGTATTTTCAAGTTATTATGCCTCGGTATTGGAAGATTGGAGTTTGACTTTGGGAAATTAGTGTTATATTAACATTTGCATTCAAAATCCTTTATCCCACATATACAACAAAGGAATGTTTATTTGGTGTTATATGTTGTTTTTTACATAACATATTGATCCATTGAGTACTTAATGAATTATCTCTTGATTGGTTCTTCATGGTGATACTTAGCGCTTGCATGGTTGGTTAGGATTCCCAAGTCTTGTATGCCACCATGCATGGAATTTGAGATATGCTATAATATTTGGTATAAGACGTGGAAGATGATATACAAACCATTTTGAATAATTTTTTTCACCATTTTGTATTTGTTTTTCTTATGATATATTGGTATACATACCTACATGGGAAAGACACCTCCAACATGTTGCTCATACCTTGCAATCATTAAAGGACCAACATTTATTTGTGAAATGATCCAAATATGTTTTTGGGGTGACTCAGGCTAAACACTTTTTTCAAGATCTTGTGAGGGGTCATTGGTATTACTCGATGCTACCATAATTTTGTGCCAAAATATGGGAATATTGCAACTCCTCTTACTACATTACTAAAAAATAGTTCTTTCTCCTAGAATGAGGTAGAAGAGTAGGCCTTCTCCACAATAAAGGAGGATAATATATGTACAACACCTATGTTATCCATGTCATATTTCATTAAGGAGTTTGTCTTAAAATGTGATACCTCTAGTTGTGACTTGGGAGAAATATTATTGTAATAAGGATGCCCACTATCGTTCATTATAAAGAATCGTTGTGATTGAAACTTGGGAAGGGCCACCTATGAGAAATAAATGGCGGGTATCCTTTATGTAGTTCTTACATGGTGACCATATTTAATAGGGAGGTGATTATTGATCAAGACCAACCATCATAGTATTAAGTCTTTCCTGGAACAATGAATGTCCTCATTAGAGCAACATAAATGGGTAATTAAGATGGTGGGTTATCATTCTGAGATGATATATAAGAAGCATTGCGAGAATGTGGTGGAAACTGCTTTGTCTAGGAAATTTGAAGAGGAGGGTTGACTATTTTCCTTATCCTTACTAGTCCCAACATTGACCAATGAAGAATGACAATAATAGTTGGCCCAATACAAAGTTATACAACTCATCAAATAGCCACAAGAAGACCCAAACCCTTCGCTCGAGTATATAACATGGAACCAAAATATTTTTAGGTATAAAAAGTGCATCATTCTCACCTTGGATGTGACCTTGAAACAACAAATCTTAGGAATTTCATTCATCACCCACATATATCCACTCAAAATTTCATAAAACTTATGAAAGAATTAACGCTACTAGAAAAAGAGAGATAAATGACCAGGTGACGAACATTTTTGGTCACCATAGTTTTTTCAAGGTATAAATGACCAAACTTGAGTAAGCCAACTAAAAATGGCCATAGGAATGACCAATTGGGTCATGGGATAAAATATATGACTAGATAACAAGTAACTAAACTAAAAATTACCACATAACATTAACATTAAGAATATGAATTGGTCATTTATTTGGTCATTATTAGTTGTGTCACTCTGAAAATGGAAAATTTCAATTTTAACAATGAATTTGTATAATTCACTAAATTTTAACATTGCAGATGGATTCAAAGACCCCTATAAGGAGGTCTCTGAATCCATTTGCAGCATTAAAATTTAGTAAATTATTGACCTCCTGATGGATCCAATGGGTTATTCCACCATTACTATTCCATCAATTGGACCGATTGAGCATTGTTTTCAAATATATGATGACATATCCTTTCTTATTATTATCAAATATTGTTCTTCCTCTCTAATGACGGAAAAGTTGCTTGTTATCACCGACATCCCAACAAATAGTGACACCAAATATTTAATCATGATTTTTTGACTAGCATCATTGTACCCATCAACATATATTCATCCCCATTGTGTCCATGCCGTGTTTCACTTTTTTCGGTTTTGTATGCCCCCTTTGGCACACTTATCAAGTTTCATCTTTTGTGTCATCATGAGTCACGTTGAGTTGTTCCATGGAGTTAGTCGTTTCTTTCTATAAGCATAATCATGTCATGATTGCTATACCATTGGGTTTAGCTTGTCATGTTGTTCACGCCCATTTTTCATTTGATGAATATTGCACTATTTGACGCTTTTGGTGCTCTGTCAAAGTTTCAACAAGTGCATATATTTTGAGTCATGATAAAAAAAATTGTTAATTTCTCATCCTCTAGCAATTTACAAACCAAAATCGCCTGCCATGATTGTCACTTTATCTAAGCTAAAAAAGTTGAAAATCCCCCCATTGTATATCTCCCTACATTTGAAAGCACCGGCGACAACTATTTCAAGAGAAAAATATCTTCCCTCTCCAACATAGTGTGGTTAACTTGAGTCTTGGATTAAATAAGCAAAATAACTGAATTAATGCATTCAAATTAACTATTTTTATAAAGTAATATTAATATAATATGTTTTTAATATTAATATTAATCGTGGTATTAATATTAATATGTTTTTTTATATTAATCTATTTTTAATATTAATATTAATCCTAATATTAACATTAATATGTTTTAAAAACTATATTATACATACCATAATAATATTAATTCATTTAAAAAAATTAAATTCACAACAAGGTGGGAATCAGACAAAATAAATTGGGGATTTGGAGTTTTTTTTGGGCTTTTACGGTTTAATATTCATTCTTGTTATCTTCCACTACAGGATTTGGAGTCTGCAAATTGATTCATCTCCAGGTCTACAAATATCACAATTTTGGGGATCATTTTTTCTTATAATTTTGAGGATGAGACGATCCATAACTTCCAAAATTCCACTAGCAACCTATCAAATTATCGTTTTCACTATATTCCAACCACACAATCAAAATGTGGATCACAAAGGTATGTAAATACTGATCTTCTAGGCTTTTTGTCTCCCATTGTTATTTTTACAGTTTTTTACAAAGGAAGCAATGCTCTCTACAATTCTATACAATTGCATCAATATCATCCTTTTCCCATCTTGACTTTTAGAAGAATGAAATCTCTGAGAAATAATCGGTAAATAGTGGTGTTCATGATGTTTTTGCATTGGAAATATGACTTCTCCTCAACATTGAAACCCTCCTCAATGTGGTAATGAAGCAATGAGGAAATTCAGGTTGCTCGACATTGTATTATTCTGTACAGTAATAATGAAAATTGTTTATCTTAAAATCGGGACAATTTCTTTGTAATCTATACGCAAAGAGGGAATATTGAACACATTAACCTATGGTAAATTTTTGTTGTAAATATTAAGTGCTTGTTTGTTTATTGTAAATATTAATTTTTTGAAAACATGATCACAGATAAATAACAATTAAACAAGATGCAAATATTAAACACATAAACACATTACAAGAGAGACACCAATATAACGTGGTTCACCCAATATGGGATACGTCCACACAGAAATTGATAGTCCTTTATTATTATATTGTCTATAAAAATGAAGGGACACAACTTGAAACACACCCATTTCACTTCCTCTTTACTCTCTCACAATCTCTCTCAAACAATCATAGAGATCGCTTTTATAATTCTACAATACAATACACAACTGTATTACAATGGTTTAATTTTATAGGGGTAACACCATGGGAAAATACTGTGGGTAACCCAATACAATGGGCCCATAAACTATTGTCCAATAAATATCTCAAAAATTTATTTCAAGGGCTTCACCCCCAAACCCCCTTTCTCAGGGGCGCTGGCCCTTCGAAGTGTTGGCAGGCGGTTTTGATGGAGATAAGCTGTGCAGTACCAAGGGTGATGCACAAGATCGAAGATGGTGTGCAAGGTGGGAAAGTTGAAAAAGAGTCAGCTTGGTCATAATTTTGTAGGATTTGGTCATTATATTGTAGTTTTGGTCCAATTAGTTAGGAAGTTGATCTAAGTGTACCATTTTGTAAAATGCGCAAGCCTATAAATAGAGATAGGAATGTAATGTGGAGGGGACCTTTTTGGAGGCGATAGTGTAAGGTTGGATATGATCTTGTGCTTATGAGAGATTTATGTATTGATAAAGATCTTATGTTGAATGCTTTGCGAAAGACTGTTCCCTGTTTTTTCGAAATTGTAGAGATGTTTTTGAGAACCTGTTTTGATGCGAACGTAATATGACATGACGGAGTTTTGATGGAAACACTATTTTTAATGTCTTTCTATTTTCCTGTTTTCCCTGTGATGTGATGCAAATGAATTGATACTATAGTATGATGGTTGTTTCTAAATGATGCGATGTTTTTGCATTTTAAACCATGTTATGGTGGTCGATCAATTTATGAGTAATTATCCTACTACGATATGAATTTTTTAATGCGATTTGATGATTGATGGTAAGGATCTGCAATAATAAGTCCTTATTTGGATCTCTAAAGTAACTATGTGATAGATAGAAAATATATACACACACTCATCCTTCTTACTGTGGAAACGTGGTTTCGATAGTTCTCCCTTGAACACCTCGGGTGAGACCTCATCTATTTTGCAGGTGTTGTTGGATAGGGTAAAACATGTCTGGGCTGGTACTTAGGTATATCCCCAAGTTAAGGTTGTCGACAGAGAGTGAACCAATGTCAATGGATTTGTGTCAACAAATGGTTCCATTTCCAAGGATGAGGAGAGTCTTATTGCAAGAAATTGCCAGCCAAGGGTGATAATGTCCCCCCACACCCCCCTGCGAGGATGAGTGTACAATAAAAGTGTGGTAAAATTGTCTTGAATAGTAACATCTTTGAATCAGGAATATCAGGTTCCAAAACCAACAATCTCCCACTTAAAGACTGATAACAACAAATCCATCGTTGTTTCACTTGCTATACTATGCTTTGAAGTTACCTTGGACATGGAAAATTTATCATTTTCACCTTCATGCTTGAAGACCAACAAAATATAAGAGGGAACTCAGTTTCTCTATGGTTATTTCTTTTGTCAACATGTTCGCAGGATTCTGGCTACTGTGTATATTTTCCAACTTCAACAATTCATTTTGCAGAAAAAAATTGTATGAAATGGTACTTGAGATGTATATGTTTGGTATTAGAATGGAAGGCTAAGTTATTTACAAGATGAATGGCACTCTAGTTGTCATTGTACAACCTACTATTCTACTTCTTCTTACCTAATTCCTCTGTGAACCTGTGAAACCTAATCATCTCTTTACTAGCCTCTGTAGAAGCAACATACTTTGCTTCCATTTTTGAAATTGCAACATTCATTTCAATTTCGAAATCCAGCTTACTCTTGTTCCACCTGCAATAAAAACATACCATGTGGTTCTCCTCATGATGTGTTTATCACTTGCCATATCTATGTCAACATATCCTTGTAGAATAGTGTCTGACCTCCAAAACATAATGCGTGACAAATGGTACCTCTCAAATACCTGAGAATCCACCTTATTTCCATCCAATGCTCTTTACGTGGATTGTTCATATACCTTCTCACAACTCCCATTGCACGTGCAATATCTCATCTTGTGAACACCATGGCATGCATCCAGCTTCCAACCACTTATGAATAGGGAACCTTAGACATGTATTCTATATCCACCCGTGTCTTGGGATGCATCTCCTTACTTAGTTTTAAATGGCTGGTCAAAGGTGTACTAGTTAGTTTTTCATTCTACAGTCTAAACCTCTCTAACACCTTTTCTATGTACTCACCCTAAGATAATGTTAATTTGTGATTTTTCTTGTCTCTTGTTATTCTCATACCAAGGATTTTCTTTGTAGCACCCAAATCCTTCATCACAAATGATTTAGCCATTTCCCTTTTGAACACATTTATATATTTCATGTTATACCCTACAACAATCATGGAATCCACATACAATAACAAGACAATATATATTCCATTATATAGCCTCTTTAAATAAACAAAATAGTCATAATTCCATCTACTATAACCCTATTCTGTAATAAACTTATAAATTTTCAAATACCACTGTCTTGGAGCTTATTTCAAGCCATACAAGCTCTTCTTCAACATGCAAACGAAAATCTCCTCCCCTTTGTCCTCATACCCCTGTGGCTATTGCATATAAATCTCTTCCTCCAAATCCCCATGGAGAAAGGTATTGTTTTACATCTAATTGTTCAAGATACAAATATTCTACTACTGCTAGACTTAAAATAGTCCTAATTGAACTCATTTTAACAACAAGAGAAGATATTTCATCAAAATATATACCTTTATTTTGTGTAAACCCCTTCACAATTTACAACAATTCTAGCCTTGCACTTCTTATTCCTTCCTTCTTCTTCCTTCAACCTATAAACCCATTTATTATGCAATGATCTTTTACATGTGGGAAACTCAACCAAATCCCAATTCTGGTTTCTTACTAATGAGTCCATCTCCTCATTCATCCCTTGCTCCCACTTCTTTCTAGTTTCCACATGCAATTCTTCTTCTTAACATTCTCGTTCACCAGAATTTGTCATCAATAAATAATATAGTGAATGAAAGAATCATTTAGTGGGTCTAATTAACCTAGTAGATCTTCTTACACTTCCAGGAGTTTGTTGGATCAAACCTCAACCAACAACACCCAGTCGACAAGGGTCCCCCTCGGTCGATGCTCAAGTCGCCGCAATCTCCCTGAGAAATGGCCCAAACAGGTTTAATCCTGTCCAGAAACACTCGCAGAATGGATGAAGTCTCACCCAAGATGTTCAAGGGAGGGTTGACAGAACCAAGTTTCTGTAGTATAGAAGAGCATTGGGGCATCGATGATTCATCAAATTAATGACTAGATCAGATCAAATTATTTAACAGAACCATTCATGAGTGTGCATCATTCATTCATAACTGTAACAGATCTACCAGTGCAAAAATAGATATAAAAAGATGACATCATTCATAAACAATAAACATCGCATCATAGATCCATATTTAAGATTCGCTTAACATTCATCATCGAATTTGCAGGAACCAAAAGATAGAAAAAAGATAAAAGAAGAAACATGAATTCAGGTTAACATCCATCTTATCATATTACTTTTGCACAATCCACCACATATCAAAACAGATAACAATTCATCTCCATACTGATGTCTCATATGTCAACGATCCACTTGATCTGTACAAACTTGTTCTCTTTGATTTCTCCTTGATTCATTTATTGATTCACTCATTTGTTACATTCACAATTCTTCTTCTATATATAGGATTGTGCCTTTACGTTCATGGTCCACTTATAACTAACTCCTAACTGACTAATGATCAATATCCACAAAAAATGGTCAACAAGTACAAAAAGTGACACAAAATAATCAAAAGTAGTCTATCTTCCTCCTATCACACTATATTCATCTTGCATGGTATATTTTGAGCTTGTGCAGCATCCAGGATGCTACCCAACTTACCCCAACCCCTTTCCAACATGCCCCCAACACAGTCTTGTGGCTCATCCTTGATCCACGTTAGGTGGACATGGAGTACTAGTTTATTTTGATCTTGAAGTATTCCTAATGATGATAAATTTTGGTGACCTGCACTTTGACTTTCTTAGCGACATATTGACATGTAAGGAGATCCTGTTTCAATGGGTGCTCCACCATATTAGCACTGATTTCCTTCTTATCGTCCTACATAGCATGCAGTGCAATGAACTGCTTTTACTGACAGTTGGACTCCAATTTCTTGGAACGCGTCGAGTTGGTCACTCCATTTCTGCTGTCACTCCTATGCTTTTCCCACTCACTATTGTATCTCCTTCATCTCTACATACCACGTGATTGAAACAAGTGGCGGTACTGTCCTCAGTTTTTTCTTTAGCGTTTCCAACTGGTTCTCGAATTCCTGCAACAGTGTAGTAAGTTTCTCTAGCTGTTCATCTTGAACGACACTACCCCAAAATTGTGTTGTTGCATCCATGATATTCTTTGCATCGTTATCCATTTCATCAAACTGTGTTGCAATCTCCTCAATTACAGTATTTTGTTTTGCAACCTGCTCTAGTGGTGTGTCTAGTTAAACCATAGCATTTAACAGGAAATTGTCCAACTGAAGCTACGTGATGACTTCTCCAAGTCGCTTGGATTTGGCGACTACATCTAACTCCAACGTTCTTTCATGTATGTACTAGGAGGCATTCGTAATGGCCTCTTTGACCTGCCCCTCACTAGTGAAGAGCTATGCCTTCTCAAGAACAAGGCAGTCAGTTTCTTTCTTTAGATATATTATTTCTTTTGTGGCCTTCGTCTTCACCTCTTCCTGGGCCTTCTTTAGTGCCTCAATTTCTTGCGTTGTAGCTTCTGTCACTATTCCTTTTCCTAATGCAAATCCTAAAATTATTTCCATAGCATCTCTTCTGCTTCATGCGACTGCAAGTACTAGTCACTGACTTCCTTCTGTCAATCGGCCAACTCATGGTTGGAAACCCGATGTATGTGCACTAAGTTCTAGGTCGAAAACTTATTGATATCTACCGCAATGCTCTCCAGCTACTACAATACAGAGTCCACCTCTTCTTTTCCAGCGTCAATTGCAGTCAGGGGAACCTAAACATTCCTAGCCTGCAGCTCAGGGATAATCAACATGAAATCCTGCACAGCTGCACTCTCTTGTGCCCTTCTTGAAACCGAGTTATATATTGAATCTAGCTTGGTGCATATCTTAGCAAAACCTTCCTAGGCAGACTGACGCATCGCTTTTGTTGTTGTATCATGTGAGTCAGTGACAACCTTAATGAGTCACTGCAATTGTGCCTCCATCACTGATATAGTGTTACTTCCCACATCCTGCTCCATTCACCACTTGGTCCTTCTCTCTTCTAGGATGCGTTGTGCTTCGAGATTGGTGTATGTCAATGAATCTCCATCAGAATAGTGATGAATTTGCTCCTTCAAGGGTGGCTGCATCTAACTCTGATATTCTTTCATGTATGTACTGGCAGGCATTCATAACGGCCTCTTCGACCTGCCCCTCACTAGTGAAGAGCTATGCCTTCTCAAGAACAAGTCGGTCAATTTCTTTCTTCAGCTCTATTATTTCTTTTGTGGCCTTCGTATTCACCTCTTCTTGGGCCTTCTTTAGTGCCTCAATTTCCTGTGTTGTGGCTGCTGTCACTATTTCCTTTTCCTAATGCAACTCGACTTCTTTCCATAGCGTCTCTTTTGCTTCATGCGACCGCAAGTACTGGTCACTGACTTCCTTCTGTCAATCAGCCAACTCATGGTTGGAAAACCGATGTATGTGCACTAAGTTCTAGGTGGACAACTTATTGATATCTACCATGATGCTCTCTAGCTACTCCAATACAGAGTTCACCTCTTCTTTTCCACTGTCGATTGCAGTTGAGGGAACCTGAATGTTCCTAGCCCATGGCTCAGTGCTAATTCACGTGAAATCCTGCACAGCTGCAATCTATGGTACCCTTCTTGAAACTGAGTTATATATTGAATCTAGCTTGGTGCATACCTCAACAAAACCTTCTTGGGTGCATTGACGCATCGCTTTTGCTACTGTATCATGTGAGTCAGTGACAACCTTAATGAGTTGATTCAACTATGCCTCCATCACTGATTTAGTGCTACTTCCCATGTCCTGCTCCATTTACCAATTGGTACTTCTCTCTTCTAGGATGCATTGTGCTTTGAGATTGGTGTATGTCGGTGAATCTCCATCAGAATAATGATGACTCTTCTCCTTTAGGGGAGGCTGTTGGTGGCCCCATCGATACTTATTCCACGCTTACTAGTTCATGCCAGTCTATAGGACAATCTTGAACTACTATGTCCAATTCTTCATCTGTCAGCTTATAGGCCATTGGAATCCATTGCTTGTTAGGTTCACACCAATCCTAGATCTGAATAGTAAGTGGCCCGATGGTGAACCTCACAATCCACTAATATTTCACTGCTGCTATGTCTAGTAACCGTGGAACATTGGCCATTTTTTCTTGTAATGCCTCCCAGTAGACCCAAAAGTGGATCGCACAATCCTATTTCTGACTCAGATCTTCTATGCACCACAAGTTTTGATACCGTGTGCCTTTGAACACCTTACCAGCTTCAACAGTCATTCTTTGGTAGTTTTCTTTCTCCATCCAAGCCACCAATGCAATTAAAATTAATAGCCAGCTATAAGTGAAAGGATGCTCCTTGGTCTGAACTATGACCACGTCCTCAGTTTGCTGATTCAACAAAAAGAGGGACCATTTCATTTGGACTCCCTTGATGCATTGTTGCACACATGCAATCACCCCCAAAGTGCACTGAATAGGGTGATTCTTTCTGACAATGTTACTAGCCAAAATCCATGCGCATATACACATCATCCTATCATTAATGTTTTCGATGCGATATGATCTCCCATCATGCTGCAAATCATACCTCTCCTTCAGCCATGCAGTAGTGGCTTATCATTATCCCTTCCTTTGAAATATTGTAATGGGTCTGGCCCATCCTTTTCCAACCCTGTGATCTCTAAGATCAAGTCCACCGTAATCACAATCGGTGTGTCCAACCATAGAGTTCCTCCATGAAAGAATGCCAAAATCTGTTTGATGCATGCATTTGCTTCATTCATCCACCCAAAATGTGGCATGTTGATGAGCCCTAATAACCCAGATTTATCCAGCCCTTGTGCCCATGCCTGTGGAATACACACTATGGTCCCTCTTGCGACCAAAGACAATGACTCGTAGGGCTCATCTACTACATCCTTCCATAAGAATAGATCATGATCCTCGTACTTCATCTTCATCAACGTAGGGAAAATGTCAGTGGTGCACACTATCCCTTTTGGTAGTGGCGACATTTTAGGCTGATACTTCTGATTTTTGGTCAAGCACCGAGGCTTGGCACCAGGTCAAATGGGATCGATATATCCTGGGATATCTCTAATGGAAAATCCCTTTAGGACCACATATTCCACATCCTTGACGCTGGATGGCCCCATTTATGCAGTTCCTTCCCCTTGCACCTTGATGGAAGTTCTCGTCTGCCTCTTCTACAGTGGCATGGAGCTTGGCTTCTGGCCCTTTCGCTTCCCCCACAGAAGCAATGATGATCCGACCGACATGATCATGACTTCTTCAACAATGGAAGTTGGTCGAATCGGTGACTCCCACTCACTCAAAATGTCCATAGTGTCGGGGGGGCTCAACATNCACAGAAGCAATGATGATCCGACCGACATGATCATGACTTCTTCAACAATGGAAGTTGGTCGAATCGGTGACTCCCACTCACTCAAAATGTCCATAGTGTCGGGGGTGCTCAACATGCCACACCAATATTCCTCACTGATCTATCTATCACACTCCCTCCACTTCACTCTACAACTCACACGATTCACTCTGAAACTCAGTTATACAACCTCAACAACTTTCTTATCATATTGATGCTCTCATCCCATGTTGAGCATCCTCTTATAGCATTCCATTGATCCATCCTTCATCATTACCAAATCTATCATTAACAAACCAAATCCATCGACAATCCTGTCAATCTAATGGTTGGATTAGTCATAAATGTGTGTCGCTTCAATTAGCACCGCTGGCTAACTACTTTTCACTACTTGTATTTATTGCTAATTTGACTAAATCGCAGCCCTGCAGCTGTCGCAACCTGTCTATATAACTGTGCTAATAACTCCTATTCTTGCGCGACCACTTACTTCTGGTGCACCTTCCTCTTTCTGTCTATCCTACCTTTTTTTTCATTGTGCAATGACTTAGGAATTGCGCGGTTCTATCCCTGTCCGATAGGGCATCAAGCGACTTCCATTGACAATCTTTGGCAACACCGCTCCATCTAAATGTTGCAATTGAACTGCACCCGTAGAGGTAATAGAATTAACAAGATATGGACCTAACCAGCATATATGCAACTTACCTGGATGCTTCAGGAACTTGCTATCATATAACAACACCAAATCTACTTGCTAAAACTATTTATTTTTTATATGGCGATCATGCCAATCCTTTTGTCGATCCTTCTCAACACACTGATGGAACCCTGCGATTAAATGATCTTCTTTAAGCTGTATCAACTTCGCCACATTCTCCTTGAGTGTTGCTTCATCATCCATTCTTGTCGCTACTGCAATGTGCAAGATGGGAACAATGTATTCCATAGGAATGACTGTTTCTTTCCCATATACCAATTTGAATGGTGTTTTCCCCACCAATATTTTGTAGGTGGTGCGATATGTCCACAACACTGCTGGAATATTCGGGTCTTAGTCATCTCAGTTAGCATTACATACCTTTGTAAGTGCATGCTCCAATATTTTGTTGAATTCCTCTACAGTCTTGTTTTCCTACGGATGATATCGTGTACTTTTCTTATGTTTTATCTGCAGCTCCTCTATCAACTCTCTTACTATGTGATTGATAAAATGGATTCCTTGGTCACTCATCAATATCCTTGGGCATACTAACTGTGTCATAATGTTATCAAATATAAATATTTATGTTGTCGCAGCAGTGCAATCCACAACTGGTGCAACCTCCACCCATCTTGTCAAGTTGTCTCTTGTTGTGATTATGTATTGTGCACCAGTTCTCTTCCCAGGAGGGTTGATTGGATCCACAAAGTCCACAGCCCATTTATCAAAAGGTTGCAAAAGTTACCTGGGGTACCAATGACATTTCATCCCACCGTGATGGATTTCCAATGCGTAGACAGACATCCCATCTCCACGCATAATCTACCGCATCATTGTGTAACATAGGCCACTAGAGACCTGCTTGAAACACCTTCCTTTTTGTTGCAAGACCCCCGTAGTGTCCCCTAGTGACTCTCGCATGTGCTTCTGCTAACATTTCTCCTTGCTCATGGGATAGAGCACATCACTGTAAAATTTCATCTAGTCCCATCTTATACAGGTGTCCAGCAATCAACTAATAATCAGAAGCTTTAACCACCAACTACTTCTTTTTACTTGTGGAAAGTTCTTCTGGTGAGACTCCTGTCACCAAAAACTGGATTATTGAAGCATAGTGGTAATATGCCATGTCAAATCAGAATAAATGTGCATCAGGCAGTCCATCTTCAATATTAGTAGGATCCTCTCCTATCTCAATTCTTGACAAGTGATCAGGGCCAACATTCAAGTGACCCAACTTCACAATTATTTCAAAATCGAACTCTTGAAAGAGAAGCATCCATCAGCATATCTCCCCCCCAACATAGGATTGTTGACCAGATACTTCAATGTAGAATGATCAGTGACCACCTTGAAGGTAATGTTTGAATTTGTGCAGCTCATATACCATTTCCAGACCTTTGCGCTTTGTGGTCATGTAGTTCTTCTTATCAAAAGACAACTTCCAACTAGTGAAAACAATCAAGTGATCCATATCTCCTTCTCCTGGCTGCACAAGCACTACTCCAAGCGCAACAGATGCATCAACATGAACATGGAACTCCTTGTTCCAGTCAGGGAACACAAGTATTGGTGCTTAAGCCATCTTGGCCTTTAGTGTGTCGAAGCTACTTTGACATTCTAGACTCCATATAAAGACAACATCTTTCTTTAGTAGTTTATCCATAGGGGCAGTAATTGCATCATATCCTTTAATGAATTTATGATAATACCCAGTGTGCCCTAGTGTCGCCCGAAGCATATTCACATTTGTTGGTGGTGGCAAGCTCAAAATGAGCTCTATTTTTGTAGGATCAACCAATAATCCTTATTTGCACACAATGTGACCCAACAGTATCTCAAATGCTACAAAAAAATGCACTTCTTAGAGTTTAGCGTGATCTGATGTTGTCAACGCCTTTCCAGTATCATTTGAAGGTTGGCCAAATGATCCTTTATTATACCATACACTATCCAATCATCCATATACACCTATAGGAACCTTTGAATGAAATCCTTAAATTTTGTGACAACAACTTGAGAAAATATCGCAGGCGCATTCTTCAGCCCAAAAGGCATCACCATGTATTGGAAGCAGCCCCACTCGGTGACAAATGTTGTTTTATGTTGATCCTCCTTGGAAATTATGATCTAGTGATAACCAAAAAATCCATATGTAAATGAGTACATCTCCTGACTACCTACTCCTTCAAGTACTTCATCTATGAATGGCATTGAAAATGAGTCATGCATATAGGAATCATTAATTTTTCTTAAGTTGACACAGATCCAAACTTTACCCATTTTCTTGTCTTGGAACACCATGGGACTGATCCATTCTGATTCTCCCATTGGCTCAATGATTCTGGCATCCAACATCCAGTCAAGTTCAGCCTTGAATCTCTCTTTGTATCGTGGATTTAGGCTATATGACCTCTATCTTACTGGTTTCACGTCTGGCTTTAACAGAATCTTCATCTCTCCTATATCACCCAGTATCTCCATTTCTGAGAACTTTGTTGGAAAGAGATATTGAAATTCACATAGTAGGTCTGTGATTTTTTCCATGGTATCCTTGTCCCAATATTCCCCAACACTTGAAAATTTTGGGTTCTCTTCCGTCCCAATGTTAACCTTTCTGATCTTCAGTGGCTAAATCAGGGGATCAGTCGGTACATTTGGTGCTACAACATCCCTACTCCCTTATGTCTCTGGAATATTAATATTTTGTAGCTCATCATCATCTTCAGCTTGTCTAGATACATTATAGCATTCCATCATTGACTGCATGTGGCAATGTGCATGTGGTTCCACGGGATATGTGATGGGAACAACCTTTAAAACCATGTCCCGAATAATCTGAAGTACGTTGTTGACATCATGATTAGCATCTGCGAAACTAAAAGTCTACAAAAAGAAAATCGTTAGGTCCTCCCAAGTGATTATTTCTCTGCCCAGCTCCACTGATACGTACTAGGAACTTGTCATTTCATCCAGGGTGTGAATAAATGCGTGGAACCATTCATCCTTTGGTCACGATGCCCACAATGTTTGGAATTCCATCAAATGGTCACTGGGGTCATTCTGTCCATCATACTTCCCAGTGTGGTACACCTTTTTGTTTCCAAAGCAAACTATCCTCAAGCGTTGATAGTGTGCCCATCGAGTAATTGTGTTTTTATGAGTTGCCCACCAGCTGCTAGAGTAGCCTTAAGTGCTTCCTCCATTGCCAACAATCGTTGCAGTTCCGAGACCTTTTCTTCAAATTCCATTAAGAATGTATAAATTTCAGGAAGCCCTTCATAAATTGGTAATTCTACAATCTCATTCATGACATGGCGTAGTGACTACATGATCAAACCGCACTGCCTAAATGACACCTCATGCATGCGGTTTTGTCGATTTTATAGCGCATCCTCAGAATCAGAAGATGCAGAACTAGTGTTGTGCCAATTGAGTTCTCTGTCAGTAGTGGGGTGGATATAATATTCATAGATGTTGTAAGCGTGATCCCATCCCTTGAAAACTTCATCCTTTACTACTTCAATGTATCATCTTCCTTCGTTGGGATCCATAGGCGCGATGACCCTAATGTCTTGGTTCTCAAAAGTCATCATCCGCTTCTTGAAGTTAGTAACTGCCATACTATCATTGGCCCATACAACCCCCAACAGTGTAGGATATGGGATTTAACCATTAACAACTTCAATCACATCAAAGTCGGCATAATTTTTCATTCCTTCAACATCCACAACCAGGTTGGGTACTCATTCGATTGGTTGCACTTTATCTTGATTAGAAAATCGCAATTGCACCGGGGACCAACCCAATGTCAGCATCCCCATATTCTACTAGGTATTATTTGTTAAGATTTTCACATCAGATCCTATATCCAACATGACTGAGTCGACTTCATAGTCTCCAATCTGAATATTCATATGCATCTCCTTGCCTGTATTTTTCTTGTGTAAAGTGTTCACCACAGAATCCTTTCGTTCCTTACCCAGGTGGTGCAACAAATTTTGAATATTGACTAAAGCATATGGATATCTTTCCAGTGATAAGAAACTCTCAAAGAAGTGTTGCAAGGTACCATGCTGTCGGGATGGTCTTGCCTCTAGTGAAGAATAAAAAGTGGAAGGAATTTCATAGACAGGTGACTTACCAATATTTCTTCCAATCACATCTTGGGCTCCAATAAATATATACTTTTCAAATGTGATATCAAACAATGCTTTCTTCTGTCCATCCAGTCGAATCTGTGGGCAGGGCCCATCCTCTCTTATTGTGGCTCTTGCGTGGGTGACAATGACAACGTCAACATCTACTGTTCTGGGCTCTGCTGAGATCACCGCACCCATCAACCCTTGATTCTAGTTCATCGACAGATTCTGAGTCAATGATGGATTTTGGTTCAATGGAGGGTTCATCAGTTGACTCACAATCTGATTCTGGAGTGGAACTTGATTCTGGGTCTGGTTCTGCAACTGGTTCTAGTTTTGCAGCTGATTCTGAGTCTGTACCTGATTTTGGCTCTGTAACTGGGGAACGTTCCTATCCTTCCATCTTGCGATTAGCTGTGGGAATTTTTCAATAATATGATCGATCGCCATGCAATATGTACATGACCACTACAAGTTTGGAAATTCCCTCTGGTAGTTTCCAAATACCCCATAATTATAACAATGGACTGATCTGCTACCTCATCCTCCTCCTCTTCTTCAGAATCCTCCTCAAAATCATCCCTACTGCTGATACTGTGGCTGAGCCATCTATTGTGGCAGGAGATTCGGTTTCTGCTGAACATACTACAACTGTGGCTTATGCATCGCCATTTGATTGTACCGTGACCGTGGCTACAATGTAAACTGTGGCTGAGACTACAATGGTATAAATTGCATGTACGATGGTGGTGTATACTGTAGTTATGGTTGAGATTTTACCATCTGAGGTTGAGGGTTGTTGTACTGTGTGATGATATTTGAATTTCATGAGTTATGAATCATATGTCCTTTCCTGAAGCAAATCATATGCCTGATAGTATTTGTCTTCATTCTCCACCGATCTACAAAAGGAACAATATAGGTTGGATGGTTTTGACACTATCTTCTGCATGTAGCTACATTCTTCGTTTCGGTGCCCATAGACTTGACATATGCAACACCATGGTACACTGCCGCAACTTAATGTGTTCGACGCTCCTAAGACCAAATAATTTTGGAAACTAGGGAAATTATCTTTGGTGTTTTCATCTGCATGACACTGAGTGCACAAAATATCATCGTGATCCTCTTTCTCCTTCTTGATGTCTTGTAATGGAAGTGTCAAATTTTCCATCTCTGCTTGGATTTGATTCATACCAACTGCATTATCTCCAATAGGTGAAGCTTCTACCTCATCGTAATCTCAAGAGCCTCACACTGTGTCGCGATCTTCTGTTGCATCAGTGGTTGCCAGATATGAGGTACCAAGGTTACGATAAACCAATATTTATGCTGAACATCACTCATATCAAAGTTGAACCACGACATCAACGTATTAAATCTTTGATTGAAATCCCAAACAGTCTCATTCAGAAACTGCTTGATCTCTTTCAAATTAGTATTGTACTACGCATCCTATTTATGCTTCTAGAATTCTTCGATCATTCCCTTATGAACTTCATCCAATGTTTTTGCAAGGGTCCCCATAGGAACCTGTATAAATTTCATGTACCAATCTAGCACACGACCCCGCAGAGTAGTCGCCAGTTGGCCCTTCTTGACATCATCATCCGTGGCTTGGCTAATAGTCCATACTGCCTCATAGAGAAACCAATATTGTTTAGGATAGTCAGTCCCATTCCCATGGAACAAAGGTAAATTTGTGTCGACGCCTTCCATCTTAGGCCTTCTTCTTGCAGATGCTGACCAAGTACAAAATGTTGTTGACACGCTGGGCACCTCTGTAGGGTCACTTCATCATGTGTGGTTGTCCTTCACGGTTTTACGTTTTGATCACAACATGACCTTCCCCTATCCTCTTCCTCTTCTCTTGTCAAAACCTTTCTCCTCCCCTTGTACTACCACTGTCTTCCTCAGCTTCCTTCACAGTCTCGTCGAAACTTGCACCCATCTACCCCTTATCTTCCCATTCATCTCCCCCCTCATTAGAGGAAATTTCAACTCAAAATGGGCCTTTTAATTTTAACTCAAATTCCATGTCATCATGTTTTAGCCAATGAAATTGATTTAAATTTGAAATACCGTATAGGTCTTAAACACTTTTTTAATATAAATTTGGGGATAGGTATCATAAAAAAACTATTTTTTTGTTTGTATTTTCGACATATCTCCCCGTTTTTTTACTCAAATTTCAATCGGGAGAGCTTGTTGGATGTGGAATTAAATTCCACATCCAACAAGTACCCACTCAGCATAATTTTAACAGACCCCTCTACCTGAAAAACAAGAAACGCTTGAAAAAAATGTGATGATGACATCATCATCACATTTTTTTTCCAGATATTTCTTGTTTTTGGGGTAGCAGGGTCTGTCAAGAGTATACCGAGTGGGTACTCATTGGTTGCGGAATTTAATTCCACATCCAACAAGCTCTCCCGATCAAAATTTGAGTAAAAAATGAGGAGATATGTCGAAAATACAAACAAAAAAATAGTTTTTTCTTTTCTTCCTCCAAAATTAATAAATATTATTTTATTATTTTAACTATTATTTTATTAATTTTTTTAGGAGGCCCAATTTGAGGTGAAATTTCCTCTAATGTTAGTCGCGGTATCCACCACCTCCACACACTAAATTTTTATTACTCTAGGTGCATCTTCAGTATACCCTTTTCGCAGACAAGAATTTTAATTCACAATTGGAGCGATAATAGGAACCTATCTCTCAGTCCATTGAAGAATCCCCTTTCTGCTTCACTGTAAGACTTGGTAGTGTCGAATTCAAACTTGGTGATGTATCCTTCTAGGATACTATCCAACCAGACCTCAATAGCTCATGACGCTTTGTTGTCAGTCTCTTGCAGCTCCTGGAACAATTCAGGGGTTCATGGTGTTGGTTCTCTTCCTTGGAAATTTGTCTTCTTGTATGTGGACTGCGCCAACCACTCATATAGTGTGATGGGGAAATCATAGAAAAATTACTTATGAGGACCATCATGTATGTAATTCACCAACCACTTGTCTGTTGTCATTCCAAGATTCTGATTTTCTGCTTCAACAAATTGTCGCAGCCTCTGATCGAACCAATATTGAGTTTCTGATCATGTCGGATGCCACATACCCTCCTCTCAGTTGCAACAGGGTCATGAAAATGGAACCAGTTGTTGGCTCAAACCTCAACCAACAAAACCTAGTTGACAGGGATCCCTCTTTGTCGACTCTCAAATCGTCATGATCTCCTTGAGCACTGGCCCAGACAGGTTTTACCCTATTCAGCAACACCCGCAAAGCAAATGGAGTCTCACCTGATATGTTCAAGGGAAGGCTGACAGAACCAAGTTTTCAAAGTATAGAAGATGAATAGGGCATTGATGATTCATTAGCTTAATGAACAGATTAGATCAACTTCTTTAACAAAACCATTCATCAGTGCACATCATTCATTCATAACTGTAACAAATCTACCAGTGTGAAAACATATCTGAAAAGATGACAACATTCATAAACAGTAAACATCGCATCATAGATCCATATTTTAGATTCGCTTAACATTCATCATCGAATTTGCAGGAATAGAAAGATAGAAAAAGATAAAAGAAGAAACAACGATTTAGGTCAACATCTGTCTTATCATATTACTTCTGTGCAATAAACCATAGATCAAAATAGATAACAATTCATCTCCAGACTGATGGCTCAGATTTCAATGCTCAACTTGATCTCTACAAACTTGTTCTCTCTGATTTCTCCTTGATTCATCTATTGATTCACTCCTTTGTTACATTCACAATTCTTCTTCTATATATAGGCTTGCGCCTTTACATTCATGGTCCACTTCTATCTAACTCCTAACTGATTTAACTGACTAATGACCAATATCCACAAAAATGGTCAAAAAGTACAAAAAGTGACACAAAATAATCAAAAGTAGTCTATCTTCCGCCTATTGCACTATCTTCATCTTGCACGGTGTCTTCTGAGCTTGTGCAACATCTACAATAATGCACAACTTACCCCATCCCCTTGCAAACATAGTTTGAGGTACCTGATGTTGTTTTTGATTCTATGGTAACTTTATAACTTCATTTTCTTTTATTTAATCAAGCATTGTGTACTCTGTGTTTTCCTTTTCCTCTTTCTTTCCATGCAACTGATCTTTGTACATAGTATTTTCATTTAATACCACATATCTACTCCTAATGATTTTGTTATTTTCATAATCCCATAAGCGATAACCAAAAAAATCAACCCTGTATCCAATAAAGGTTCATTTCTTGGATTCAGCCTCAACTTTTGTTCTATTTTCTTTATCAATATGGACAAATTCTTCACAACCAAAATTTATCAGAAATGAGTACTTTACCTTTTTACTTGTCCATGCCTCCTCTAGAATCCCACCATCCAAAGCACTTGAAGGCCCTCTATTTATTAAATAAACAACAATATCTATAACATCAACCTAAAGCTGTAAGGGAAACCCTACATGCAATCTCATACACCTTGCACACTCCATGATCATTCTATTCATCCTTTCCGACACACCATTTTCTTGTGGTGTTCCTCATACTATCTTCTCTCTACTAATCCCATGGTATGAACAATAACTATCAAACTCCTTGTTGCAGTATTCACCTCCATTGTCAGATCTAAAACACTTCAATGTTTTCCTTGTCTCATTCTCAACCAAATCTTTCCACTTCTTAAAATTAACAAACCATCATATTTTTTTCTAATGAAATAAACCTAATTTTTTCTAGTTGCATCGTCAATAAAAGTAACATAATAACAAGATCCATAAATATATTGTACCTGAGACGGTCATCATACATCTGTATGCACACGATCTAACTTTTCACTCTTCTTATGTTTCCCAACCCTAAGAAATATGACTCTACTATTTTCCATAAACACGATTCTCATAGAATTCTAGACTTACCTACTTCAGATATGGAAGCATTTCCTTGAGTGAAGAATCTACATCCCTTTCTCACTCATGTGGCCAAGTTTATGATTCCATAATATTGCCCCTATTTTTGTAGAAGCTACAGACATAGAATAACCAGTATTATAAGGACATAAATACAAAGTACCTATCCTATCTCCTTTTGTTATTACCAGTTCTCCTTTTGTGATATTACACCACGTCTTTCCTAACGTAGAAAAACATCCACCATCTCCCAACTGCCATGTTCAGATTAGATTTATTTTCATAGCAATAATATGCCTTATATATTTTAGTAGCAGTTCATTTTTGTTATTTAACTTAATTCATACCTTACCCATTCCAACAATTTTACACAGTTCATCACCCCCCTTTAAAACATGTCCAAAATTACCTGGAACATAATCATGAAATAATTTCCTATGGGGTGTAGCATGACATGAATCCCATGAATATACTATCTAGTAATCTCTAGTATTATGTAATGCAATAATCAAAGAATCATGTAACACATCGCCTACTACATCAGCTTCATGAGTAGTTTCTTGCTACCTATCTCCTTTCTTATTTAGAGATCTGCAGTCTTTCTTTAGATGTCCCCTCTTACAACTATTATAGCACTCTATATTTCCTAGTATAGACCTACATATTCCATTTTTAAACTTGTTGTGATCACTCAGGATATTTCCTCTTTCCCTTTTTCCTTCCCTTCTCTCCATGGTCAATGAACTACCTGATGTCTCACCTATGTTTTTTCTTCGCATTTCCTCACTGAGAATAACACCAACAACCTCATCAAATTTAAGTGTTTGAACCATAGACATAGTTAGTTACAACCACAACCAATCCATTCCATCTTTTTAGAAATGCACACAATATTAGAAGATCCAAAACCTCATCATAAAATTCACTCCTACAAAACTTAGTTCATTAGAAACCGTATTAAATTCATTTAAATGGTTAGCAACAGATCCACCTTTTGAAATCTTCATATTAAATAAGCACATCATTAGAAACACCTTGTTGGAAGCTGAGGGTTTTCCATAGGGCTTAGCCAATGTTCTCATCCCACCCTCTATTGTATTTTCTTTTGAATTATTAAAATCCACCGGCGAAGCCAGACATAATCGTATTGTTTCGAGTTCCTTTATGTCAAGAACCTCCCATTCTTTGTCCTTCATAGTCATTAGTTAATTTTTTTCCACCCAATGGTAGGAATAGATTCTTTTGGTACATATAGTCCTCCATTTTCATCTTCCATAACTGGTAGTTATGGTCGTTAAATTTCTCAACCCTAAACTTTCCTTGTTTCGTCATTGTTCCCACTCGAACCAAGAACCCTTCTTTCCTATGAGTTTACCAACCAAATAGACCTTTTAGCTATGATACCAATTGTTAGAAAACAAGATCGCATAGAAATAACAATTAAACAAGATGCACATATTAAACACATAAACACATTACAAGAGAGACACTAATATAATGTGGTTCACCCAAGATGGGCTATGCCCACAAAGAAATTTCTAGTCCTTTATTATTATACCATCCAACAAAGTGAAGGGATATAATGTGTAGCAAACCCGCTGCACTTTCTCTTCACTCTCTCGCAGTCTCACTTACACAATAATAGAGATCACTTTTACAATGCTACAATACAATACACAACCATACTACAATGGTTTCCTTTTATAGAAGAATTGCCACGGGAAAATACCATGGTTCACCCAATACCATGTGCCCGTAAACTATTGGCCAACAAATATCTTAAAAATTTCTTTCAGGGGCGGTGCCCACTGGCCCCTGAACCCTCTTGCTTTGGGGGACAATGTCCACCCACACCCCCCTACCGGGACAAGTGTACAGTAAATTTGGGGTACGAACATGGATGAATAATAAGATCTATAAATCAAGAATATCAGGATCCACAACCAACATTAATTGCTTATATGTGGTTTCATTTAGGGTTAATGCATGGTCATGGTGCCTCTTAGTGGCATGCTTATCTTTTCATAATCATGTTAGTGATAATGTAAATGACATCTACTTAGGTGACCAAATAAATTTATGAGCCCCATTTGTTAAATTTCATGAACTATGGATCTGCATCCCTGAATGAAAGCAATATGAAAGGAAGGCTACAATAGAATTAACAATTCAATGTTAGTTGATTAATGGATTCGTGACAGAAATTTCATACACATTGGACAAGAATTGGTCATAATATCATTACATTTATTATTGTTGGTAATAACTCCCTATTCTATGTATTACATAGCCAAATGCAAATATTTATACATTACAATGTGGCGGTTGAGAACCAGCCGTTTCATCTTCCTATGCATCTATTCATATTCCTATTTATTATTTATTTACAATAATCCCTAACGGATTATATTCTAACAATCCCCCTCTTAATCCGAAGGGGTGTTCGTAAGTCCGAGCATGTTTCTGAATCTTTCAAACTTTTCTCGTCCAAGCGCTTTGGTGAAAATGTCTGCAACTTGATCATTTGTGGAATAATGTCGAAGATGGATTGTCTTGGCCTCTACATGATGTCGAATCAAATGATACTTTGTGTTGATGTGTTTGGTTCGATCATGGAATCTAGGATTCTTAGCCAGCTTGATTGCAGAAGTATTGTCGACCAACAATGGAGTGGAGTTCTCTTGTTTTTCTTGCAAATCTTCAAGTATCTTCCTGAGCCATACTATTTCTTTCGTTGCTTCAGCTGCAGCCACATATTCTGATTCTGTTGTTGAATCTGCTGGAACTGACTATTTGCGTGATCTCCATGAAACAACTGCTGATCCAAGACTCATAGTGTATCCAGAAGTTGATACTCCTGTCTCCTTATCGCCATCAAAGTCTGAGTCTGAGTACCCAATAAGTTTGAAGTCATCCACTTTAGAGTACTTGAGTCCAACGTCTTGAGTCCCCTTCAAGTATCTTAGAACCCTCTTTGCAGCTGACCAGTGTCCTTCACAAGGTTTATGCATGAACCTTGAAAGTATGCCAACAACATAAGAAATATCTGGTCTAGTTGTTGTAAGGTAGATAAGACTTCCTACAAGTTGTCGATACTTGGTTACATCTTCAAATTCTTTTCCTTCGATTGATGTGAGCTTCATTTTCTGTTCCATTGGAGTAGATATAGGATTGCAATCTGTCAGGAAAAATTTGTTTAGTAGTTCTCCAACATATTTTTTCTGAGATAGGAATATGTACTTAGGATGTTGAGTGACTTCAATTTCTAAGTAATAGTGGAGATGTCCCATATCTGTCATTTCAAAGATCTTTTTCAAATCTTTCTTTATGGATGATATATAGCTCTCATTGTTCCCTGTCATCAAAAGATCATCTACATACACCACAAGATACACAACAGATCTTCCAACTTTCTTTATAAACAGTGTTGCATCATCAAGATCAAAATGTTCGAAATTTAACTGCAAAATATGCTCGGTTAAATTTTCATACCATGTGCGAGGCGCTTGTTTTAGGCCATACAAGGATTTGACAAGATTGCATACCTTTTGTTCTTTTCCTTTCACAACAAATCCTTCTAGCTGAGACATGAAGACATTCTCTTTCAAGTCTCCATTCAAGAAAGCAGTCTTCACATCCATTTGATGAACTTTCCACCCTTTCTGAGCAACTAAAGAGAGTAAGGTTCAGATGGTAGCCCTTTTTGCTGTAGGAGAAAATGTTTCTTCATAGTCAATTCCTTCTTTCTGTGCATAGCCTTTTGCTACAAGCCTCGCTTTGTGCTTGTCAAGTGAGCCATCTAATTTGTATTTGTTCTTGTACACCCACTTGCAGCCAATTGGTTTGGTTCCAACTGGAGGGTCAACCAGCTTCCAAGTTCCAGTCTTTATCAGTGCATCATACTCATTTTGCATAGCTTCTTTCCACTCAGCTCGAGTAGAAGCTTCTTCAAAGGAAGTTGGTTCAAAGTTAGTAGATAAATTAAATTCACAATCAAATGATACATCCATGTCATCACCTGAATTATCTGCTCCTCCTCCATCTTCTTGTCTTTTCGAACTTCTCGTTCCCGTCTTTCCAACTTCATCCTGATGGACACTTTCAAGTGTCTTTGTGGCCCATTTAGGAATCTTCCGTGATGGTCCTGGTTGATCAGCTGGTGGTGCTTTATCATTGATTGAGAGTCTTTCAATTATCTCAATCACGTCATCCAGTTGAATCTCTTGATCAGGTGAAGTAGCAGGAACTTCTTCATGCGGGGGAGTTGGTGCTTCATATGGAAATTCCAAAGGTTGTTCCAGAATAGGAATCCCCCCTTCAAGGTTTGGAATTTCATATTCATTTTCATAATAGTTCTTTGGATGAGGATAATTTTCCAGATGATCAAGCTGTCTCTCAATGGACTGGTGTAGAAGGAGCAAGTCGACATAAATCGACTTGAACGAAGACCGACTTAGTCGATCAGCCGACTAAGTCGAGGGACCGACTTAGTCGATTAGCCGACTAAGTTGGTCAGCCGAGCAAACATAGTAATTAAGTCTGCTAACTAATAGTCGTGTTGGTTCACCGAACCGACAGGTAGTTATTTTTGTAACTGTTTGTAACCTGTATATATTAGGCTGTTGAGCCTCACAAGAACTTAGTTCAGTTCTTGGCTTTGTACGATCTATTGAGAATAATATAATCTGTTCACCCTATATGTTCTTGTCTTTTGTCTCTGTGTATATTTCTGTATATTTTTGTATGTATTATTGGTAACCTTATGTGATCTGTGAGATTACAACATTGGTTCCGTTGCCGGTAGTACATAACTAGAATATATGCTCACATATGATACCAGAGCAGGAGATAAAGGACTGGTGGGAGCGCAAAATTGATAACTATCTACAAAATTACGCGAGAAGGAATAGATTGACAGTCGCAGAAGAAAAAGCCAGATTTTTCACTAAGACTCACGAAAAGTTTGTCGAATCTGTGCCACACCTGCTGAAGCAACTTTTGGATGAGAAAACTGGACAAGACTAAAGAAGAACAGTTACTCCAGAAACTGATCCGAGGAGGACGAACGAATCTATCGGAGTGGTTTGAAAAGATAGCCGACGACTTCTGTGAGGAACAAGCAGTCGAAGACAGGACTTCGATGGAAACTGTCCGATAGAAATTTTTCACAAAATTTACTGATCAATTCTTGTGTTCCTTACCGACTTTGCTGTTCAAGTTCTTGATAGAAAAAGGAGCAGGGCACATTGTTGAACCTCGACCACCATTACATGAACCACCCTCAAACACTAACTAGGAGGAGAAGCAAAAGAAGTGGGAAAAATTCATTGCTGAAAGGGAGTGGGAATACTTCCTGAGCAAATAGACATCATTATCCGAGCTTTCTAAAAAGCATCGGGTAGGCTATGGGGGGGTAGCTGGTCGTGTGTCGGAGAGGGAGCATGGTGGATACCAGTTGACCAGACTTAAGCCAGTAATGAACAGTCGACCGAAGAGGAATTGATAGTATTGTATGAAAGTATGCCAGACATTAAGAAAATCGAGAGGGACGAAAGACAGTAGAGAAGGGAAGCCAGACATGAACGAGCCAACGAGCTGCATAGAGAACAAAACCCTAGGAAGACCGACCGAGATGAGCATCCGCCAGAGTCAGGTCATGACCGACCAGAAGAAGGCGTGGAAGAAGAAACCGGCCCTAAGGATGAAGAAGTGTGGATAGAGCAGCAAGAAGCTCTCCAAATAACGACTCCCAATGAAGTAACCCTGTCCCCAGTCAATCCACATACCGTAATACAGACTATTATTGAAGACGACCTCCGACTGAGAGCTGGTGACATCACACTCTGGAGTCGACTCGGTGATTAACCATACCCAGGACGACACCTAGTCATACGCCGACCGGTCGAAGGGAACTGGGTGACCTTTCAAACGGCACCCTCCTTTTGCAGTATCCACTTGCTCCTGCTGACACATGAAGGAGCACCCCCCCTACCACATACAACTTTCGAAGATAACCAAGAGTCAGACCTAAGCACGATAAGTAACAGTGGGTCATCAAGAAGATAAATTATCAACAACCCGCTGTACTGCGAGAAAGAATCAACCACCGACGAAGGCACAAGTTCTGTCGACCAAAACCCCATCGTCACCCCCACAGGTTCGACTATATCATCGACCCCAACTCTTTCACCCCCACCCACACCTCCCACCCCACCAACTTCCGAGAGTAGTGATAGTGACTCAAGCATGGGTCATGGATCTGCTCAGATTCCTCTTTATGAGGGCGACGAAGGCCCTAGACGACATTGGTTCGTCTGTGAGTCGATATGGGAGGCCAACAAGGTAACAGAAGAAGATCGCCAGATGGCCCAGTTCGCGGGAGCCCTAAGGAAAAGAGCTCTCACATGGTATATGACATTTTCTGAACGGCAGCCCAGAGCAACAAAATCAGAGATAAAATCGCAATTCCTATCATTTTTCAAGACCCCAGATGCCAAACACTTGGCCGCCAAGAAGCTGAAAACGACATCACAGAAGCCAGGAGAAACAGTCCGCGACTACGATAAACGATGGAAGGATCTATTGAGCCAATTAGACTATACTATTGACGAACAATTACTGATTCAATGGTTCCTTGCAGGGCTCTCACAGAAAGTTCACCGACACATCAGTATGGAAACTTTCAAGTCGTATGAATATGCGCTGACCAAAGCTCTACAGGTCGAGATGGATGAAGATATACCTGCATATCCGACCGACCACCGTTTGGAGGAACAGCTGGAAAACGTGCAGAAGTCCCTGAAAGAGCTCACGCTCAAGAACCAAGAAATCTGGTGCACTAACTGTTCAATAGCCGGACATTCCAAAGATAATTGTCGACAGCAATTCAGCCGACAAGATGTCCGTTTTGTACAAACAAAGGCATTTTGCGACATTTTCCAGGAACGTGGAGACCATTCTACAGCCGACTGTCCTTATAATATGAAGAATGGAAAGGCTTCCTGGTGTGCTATCTGCGAAACTGCAAATCACAACACGACCGACTGCCATCTTAACCTGAAAAATAGACAAAACTACCAGGCCGTTTACCAGACGAATGCAGTAGCACAGAGTACAGAGAAAAAAAATAACAACAACCAGAACGGGCAACGCAATGATGGCCGACGATACGAACTCCGACATGACAATCGACGACAAGGGTTTGGAAGAACAGGTCGATTCGTTGGGAATCACGAAATAAGAAGTCGTCGACCCACCCAATGCTTTATTTGTTACAAAGAAGGGCACAGATGCGCAGACTGTCCGTACAAGGACAGAACTGACCTCAAATTTTGTACACACTGTGGAGTAGGCGATCACTCCTTGGAGGATTGTCCTACCATGTTGGAAAAAATTAGCAATAAAAAGAATGTTAATGTCTTGTCTTGTGTCCAGAAGAATGATGTCATAACTACTAAGAATTTGCACATTGTCACTCGACAAGGAACCAAAACTGGGCCTGATAACCCTCGGATTAGCAAGATCACACACACAAATACATACCCTGACCCTAGCAAGGAACAACACACATACCAAGAAGCTACACACATATTTCAAAACATTGTACAGCAAGAAGACAGTATTAACAGTCGACTTAGCTCGACCCAACAATTAACCCATCTCATTCAAACAGACGAATCTGTAGGCCAGTTCATTGATTTATTGCATCAAATCAAAAACACTAATCCTGAGAAATAAACTAAGAACATTTGTAGCCTAAATCAAAAAGACAAAAACGATGTCGACCCACTGGTCGACTTAGAAATTGAAGGATACCACGTACGACAAGTAGTCCTTGATTTTGGGTCTCAAGTAAATATTATGACCAGGGATACATGGGAACGAATGGGAAAACCTTGACTCTATGAGTTAGGCATCTACCTAAAACTAGCCGACCAAGGTCTCATTGAACCCATTGGGGTTTGGAAAAATGTAGACACAACCATTAAAGGCATATCAACTAAGGTTGATTTCGAAATCATTGACCCAAAGGAAGGATCTAGCTCCTTCCCAGCCCTTGTCGGTCGACCTTGGGGTCGAAAGATGAAAGCCTCTATATCCTTAGATAAAGAAAGGATCAAGCTAAAAGGAAATGGCCAAAAAGTCATTGTACCCATTAACCCTTCCCAAGGAAAGCCTTGGATAGAACCTATTGATGAGGAAGTCGATGTTCGACAGCTATACCAAATCCACAACAATAATGACTATACTGAACCAAACATCTATGGGGAAATTCACTTAGGTAACCAAGACTCAGTTGGTTATAATTCAGATGCTGAACTATATGACTGGGAGATAGAAAATTATGAAACACAAGCAAGAGGGTGCTGGACCATCCAAACAGTACAGAAAAAACCCACCCGACAGTGCTTTATAGTCTCAATTATCCCCAAAATTTTTGAAAGAAAATTAAGAGAACACCCTACCTTACAACCGACCAACGAAAACACCAGGAAACAACCTAGGTATAAGGAGAGGGAATCCCCAGTCATGCATGTCGAACAAGTGTCTAAAAACATTGGAGAACATGGCCGAATACAGAGCTTAGTAGAAACCTTCACAGGTCAAGCATCTAGATGGTGGGACACCCATCAGACAAAACTACAGACCTGGACTATGGCTGCAACTTACTTTGTTGAAAGGTTTGGTGGCAGGAAGTTAACCTCACAAGCACAGATTCCTATTTTCACCCAAGGAAAAAGTCTAGAAGACCACATCCAAACTTGTGAAACAGAGTGGAGAAGACTTGGACATAAGGATGAAAGAGCCTGGCCACACTTGTTTCCATCAACCCTAGACGACTTACCTAGAAAATGGTATAAGATGGAGGAAGCTAAAGGTGAAACCTTTTTCTAGAATGAACTAAAAGAAAATTTCATTAAAGCCTTCAAATTTATACCTGAAGATAAACAATTAGTCGAGCTAGCACAACAAATTAAACATTTCATTCAACCGACTGAAACACACCCTTACAAGGACCCTCGACAGGTTAAGAACTGCAATAGTCTTCACATAGGATCAAAAGTCAAGTCGACCCGATTACAATTAGAGAATGAACACACCAAAGGTAAAAGCTTCAGATGGAAATCAAACCATGCTGAAACAACAAAACTAATCCACTCAGTGCTAAGGGTCGCGACTACCGATAAACTCGAGCTCGACTGAATGAATGCCGCAGACTTCCCTGCTACATTCTCATAGTTCAAGGAAGGAAGTCGACCGATCAATGAAGCTAAAGCTCCAAAATGGCTAGATGCCAAAGTAAAAACTAAGGAGGTAGACATTTCCAATGACGACCGGCCATCCGACTACATAGTCCTCACCAGGAGCAAGTCTGAAAGGATCGACGGGACTTCATTTTTGTACTTCCCTTTTTCTTCGGGACGAAGAAATGTTTTGTTTGTGGGAGAGATGTAGAAGGAGCAAGTTGACATAAATCGACTTGAACGAATACCGACTTAGTCGATCAGCTGACTAAGTCGAGGGACCGACTTAGTCGATCAGCCGACTAAGTCGGTCGGCCCAGCAAACACAGTAATTAAGTCTGCTAACTAATAGTCGTGTCGGTTCACCGAACCGACAGGTAGTTATTTTTGTAACTGTTTGTAACCTGTATATATTAGGCTGTTGATCCTCACAAGAACTTAGTTCAGTTCTTGGCTTTGTACGATCTATTGAGAATAATATAATATGTTCACCCTATCTGTTCTTGTCTTTTGTCTCTGTGTATATTTCTGTATATTTTTGTATGTATTATTGGTAACCTTATGTGATCTGTGAGATTACAACAACTGGTCATTTTTATTAGTTTCAAGAAAAATGGCATCTCTAGAAATAACAAATTTCTTGTTTACCTCATCATACAAACGGTATGCCTTGGAGTATTCTTCGTACCCCAGGAAAATGCATCTTCTGCTTCGAGCACCAAGCTTGTTTCTTTTCTCCTTCGGAATCAAGGCATAACAGGTGGAACCCAAAACTCTAAGATGCCTGACTGAAGGGAGATGGCCAAACCACATTTTGTGTGGAGTCTTGTCCTCAAGAGCATTTGAGGGACTTCTATTTCTCAAATATGCTGCACATTTTACTGCATCACCCCAAAACATTAGTTTTACATTCTTGAAAAACATCATTGAGTGAACCATATTCATTATGGTTCTATTCATTCTCTCTGCTACACCGTTTTGTTGAGGATTGTAGGGAACGGTAGTCTGATGTGCAATTCCATGTTGACGAAGATAAGCTTCAAAAGCATTTGAAGTGTATTCTTTTCCATTATCAGTACGAAGTGTACCAATTTTTGATTGTGCTTGTTTTTCAATCAATGCATGAAAGTATTTGAATGTTTGAAATGCTTCTGAATTTGTCTTTAAACAGTAAATCCAGCACATTCGTGAGTAGTCATCAACAAATGTCATAAAGTACTTATTCCCATTTGCTGAAGAAGTTGGCATTGGGCCACATAAATCAGAATGCACTAGTTCTAATTTCCTACTTGCTCTGAAATTAGATTCATGGAATGGCATCTTACAATGTTTCCCTAAAATACATGCATCACATTTATTCTTCTCTTTAGGAATGGTGGGCAAGCCAAATAAACCATTCTTTCTCAACAAACGAAGACTGTTATAATTTAGATGACCAAATCTTGCATGCCACAATGAGCTAGATGACATATTACCTTCTCCATGCTGAGAGAGGTAGGCATAGTTCTGAAATCTTGCGGATGAACCCTTGAGCTTCAGTAGCTTTCCATCTTCGTATCCAGTCATGATGACTTGGTTGTCAGAGGACTTTCTTATTTCAACGATTCCATCAAACATGTGGATGGAATGGCCTTGCTGTCGAATCTCCACCAAGGACAGCAGGATTCTCTGCAACTCTGGAAGATAGAGAATGTTCTTCATCAAGAAATCAGGGAATCCGGGCATCTTCAGTCGAATGGTGCCCATTCCCTTTGGTTTAATACTTGACTTATCTGCAAAGTACACTATGCCATCTATTGTTTCATTCAGTTCTTCAAAACAGTCTTTTCTAAATGTCATGTGTGATGTTGCACCAGTATCAAGCAGCCAACAATCTTTATAAGATGAAAGTGAAGTCATTTCATTAAATCCAAGATTACAATGTGCAACAATACAAGAATCAGAAGATTTACTAGCATCTTGGTCATCTTTCTTCTGGTTATGCTTGTCTTTGATGGAGTCCCATGAAGCCCAACACTGATCTGATGTGTGCCCAGTCTTTCCGCAACACTTGCACTACAAGTCTGATCTTTTGCTTCTGCCCCCTTTGCCTCTGAAATTTCTTCTTCCTTGTCCTCTCTCTTTGCCTCAATCTCCCTTGGAAGGGTCTTTGGATTGGTCTTTGCCAGCTAGGGCAGCACCAATACTAGATGCCAAAGAGTGCATCTTTACAACTGTTAGTGTAATTTACAATAATAAACTTGATATGACAAAGAGAAAAACAATAACCTTGCAGGTCTACAGTCTCTGCCAAGGTGATTTACAGAGGTGATGGTGAGGAAGACGCATAGCTCTCAAAGAAACAAAGGATTAGAATTCTTTCAACACATCTCCATGTAATTTACTTTAGAGTGTTGTTTACATGGACAATTCAAATCTTCATATGAAAAATTACAATGATACCTCAATCATAACTGTAACTTGCCATTGTGATTGTCTAAATGATGTGGATCTGGTTCTGCAACTTTTCTTCTTTTGGAGCAGCTATAGCAATAGCTGCAAGCTTTCTTAGACCACTCGTGAATCCTTTTTGGGAATTCAATACAGTCAACCAGCTGCAACTTTTCTTCACAATATAATTTCTTTTATGCACCAACAATCTTTGCAATGATTTCTTGTAAGCAAAACCCTATTTAAATCCATTAAAATGCACAAACAGAATGCCAATAATCGCTGTAGGGTTTCTGGTTTTGCAGTCTATTGCAATAAATAGGCTTACAATGTTGTGAACAAATTTTCTACAACCTCCAAGACTTTGAAAAGCTTATAACAATCTCTTTAAAAATATAGTAATCACTCAATGAGAATAAACAAATACTTGCAGAATTTACCAACGCACATAAATTAGGGCATAAATGAGGTCGCAGCACTCTTCTCCAGCACATCAAAATAATATATACTCAACGCATATATTATTTCTCCAGCACATCAAAATATAAGTCTTCAATGCAATATCTGTCTTCAACCTCCAACGCAGGCAGTCTGGCAGTCTCTAGAACTTGCAACGTTCTCTCTTCAACACAGCATACAATCACAGCTCCACGGCTGGTCTTCACGCTGGTAGCAATCTTTCCAACGCAGCTATTATATATATCAGTTAGCAACATATCAGTCACAATATTTTGCAGGTAATATATCAGTCTTCAACGCATCTATAGGCAGTTCAAAATCGCAGGCTCTCTAATACACGCAGGCTCTCTTCATTCACGCAGGCTCTCTAATACACCAGCAATAGCATATATCTCCATGCTTGTATTCAATGTATGTCAGCATACATTATGTTGTGAAGAGACTACACAGTCAACTCACGCAGGCATGCCATGCTTCCAGAACGCGAGCTCACAACCAAAAAAAACTTTGCTAGTCAAATAACACTGGCAGGCATGCTTCCAGAACACAAGCCTTTTATAGGAAAGAAAGGCACCTAAAATTTCCTTGAAGGCAATGGGTCAGGATAAATAATGGAGACATAGAGAAACAGAGAAAAATATGATACCTAAACAAACAAAGGAATTCCCTCAGAAACCACTAAATCTCAACTCGTTCGATCATTTTGCATGTGGAGGAATTTGGAACTTCCAGTTGACCCTTTAATTCTCTGAAAATATTATATGCCGTTACACCCTACCACTACCAGCACCTCGAGGATTTAAATCATTTTCTCTTAATCGCTGCTACAAACGAGGATAAAGAGCAGTTTGTAATATCAGTGATCCTTGAGTTGATGGGTCAGGCAATAAGTAAAACTGTCGTTGTTGCTGAGATCTTAAAACGGCAGGTTCCTTCACATGATTGAGTACAAACTTATTTCTTTAGAAAATATTATCATCTTCTTCACTGATGTTTTCTCCATGCATTGAGAAAGAGGGCAAAAACACCATCAATATTCACATGTAATGGTCACTGCATCAAGCTCAACACACAGCAAACACTCAACCGGGAAGGAATTCACAACAATTCCAAAAACACAGCAGTTCTGAAAAATTAGGGTTTTTGAAAGTCACACAGAACTCAGACAAGCTCCATGCTATTCACGACAGGCTCCACGCGATTCAGGCTTAGGGTTTGGCTAATTCAAAAATTTTAGCAGAGAATAAACGCAGGAAAGAGGAGTAACGCATACACTACATGTGACTCGATTCGCAGACTGATGGAGCAGTCTGGCAATGGAATGGAAAGTAGAATGCCAGGAATGGGCAGACTGGCAACAGGTAGGAGTTATGGCAGGAAGGCAGCCAAGCTCTGATACCACTTGTTGGTAATAACTCCCGATTCAATGTATTACATAGCCAAATGCAAATATTTATACATTACAATGTGGCGGTTGAGAACCAGCCGTTTCATCTTCCTATGCATCTATTCATATTCCTATTTATTATTTATTTTCAATAATCCCTAACGGATTATATTCTAACAATTATCATTCATGTTGTTGTATTACAATAGTCATACAATAGGAATAATTCAAATGCCTTTGGGAGGATTCAAATTCACCAACTCAAACTGACTCATGCGCTAACTCATTGTAAGAAAAATCAACAAGGGAGCTCACTAGTGAAAATACGAATAACTAAATTGGTCTAGAATCAGTTAACTAATGAGGGTAGGTGAACAAAAGAACCCACACTCCCTTGAATCATGCAAATTGGTACTAGGATAACTAATTGTGATCTAACTTATGGTAACTAGAGCATAACTAAACATAGTTGATTACATACCAAGGTCAGCTGAAGGAGACCAATGGTGGCACTTAGAGTGGGTTTCTAAATTATAGGTATTGGTCCTTGAGGCACCTAAAATCATGCATGAAGGTTCAGTAAGTGGTAGGTGGCTCCTAGTTGTGTCCCCCATACATGAGCGAAGTGATGATGACCACCTAAGTTAGTAAAATAGACCAAATAGACTATGTGGAAAAAGGGAGGATTAATTAATCCTAACACCACCCCTTAATCCTAAATTTGGACAAAGTGTTCCTTGCCAACTAGGACAAAGGTCATCCATACAATCTAAATAAAATCAAAATTATTGCTTAATAAATAAGGAAATGGGGAAAACCTCATGGGAACCCCCCCTCAATATTAATCTTGCACATTGATCTAGGAACAAAGAAACAATCTCATCAAAGAATAATCAACAAATACTCATGAAATGGTGTTAATCGGAACCAAAATGGTTTCCTCTCTGTATATTCAATAAATAATGAATAGTTACAATACCAATGTCAAGTAATAGCTTGAATCCATGAGAAATTCGAATACCTAAGGAGGAAATTCGAATTCAATGAGTGAGTCTAGCTTAACTGACTCTCAACCATAGGTTCACACTGAGTTAACCACTTGACAAAAACCCTAATTGACTCACCAAACCATAACTGAAGTCGGAGTGCAATAAATGATTGAATCTCAACTGAAGGAGATTAAACACATGTCATAGCAAGCCAACCATCAAGTGTTAGTGCTCCATGACTTCAATGAACCCCGATGAGGTTAACTGAAGTTGAAATGACCATCAGAAGTTGGTGGAGGTGCCTTGTTGACTCCAGATCATTAAATAATAATAAATAATCATTAAATAATATATTTAATGAGAGGAGGCACCTTAACTGACTCGGTGAACTGATTGTAACCACCAGTTAGCAATTAGGTGCATTAATATCACTCATATCACCCCCAGAGTGCTCCAGTTAGCCTCCTTGACTGTAGGAGAAGGCTAAGTTAGCCTCCTTGACTGTAGGTAGGTGTGGGTGTGACTGGATGATGGAAATTAATGCTCCACTGATGTCAATTAATGTCAATTATACTTAGGATAGTGGTTTAACTAGGCCAATTTGACCAAAAAGAGTGTGTATGATGGTAAATGTCTCCAACACCCCCCCTTAAGCTATACTCAGGAAGAGTTAGAAAACATAGATGCATAGAAATGCTAGGGCCTTGGAAACTAAGGTCATAGGTCACCCTGTACAATAAATAAACTGCTTAATAAAACCAAGGAAACGAGGAAAACCTCATGGGAAAAATACCCCCCCTCAAACTAAGCAGTAAATCAAGAATTGGTTCTTCTATGCAGCAGTATCCTGAGACTATGCATGTGAACCTATGAATCCAAACTAAATGAATATTTCTGGAGGAATCTTCCACTTTGGAAGAAGAACAATGCACTCAACTGAATCAGAAATATAAACAGTTGCACAGTGAAAACTGGACCCATGTAGAGTAGCTGAAATCATCTGAAGAAAGAGAAAAGGTTCTTGAGGATTCAAACCATGTATGGAACACTCAAGAAACTGATATGTTGCAGCCTTGAACAGAAATCCATGAGTGGTAAAATCATCCCCAATTTTTAGGAGCAAGTGTCCAAGCAGATGCAGTATGTCTTCCTCTTTACTAGTTCTGTGAGGAGATGAGCATGTGACCAAAGGTAGAGAATCCCTGGGACTCTGGATAGCAAATGCTTGAGCTCCATAATATGATATAGCTTCTAAAATATCTAATAAACCAAATAATAAAATATCAGCAACCTCATATGAGGAAACTAACACCAAATCCCTATCAACAGTTTTGAAGAGAAAGTACGGTACTTGATTTTTCACACCGGAATTGGTGAGAGCAGCTACAAGCATGACTGAAAGCTCTTGGATTTTAAAATATGAACCAAATAATATCATCTCAGAATGTAAATCAGATTTAAATAAGTTCACAACAGATCCAAAACTATAAAATGAAATCAAATCCCCAGCAACAGTTTTGTAGGAGACTTGTGGTACTTGTTTCTTCACACCGTTGATGAGAACAACTACAAGCAGTACTGAAGGTTTATGAACCTGAAATTTTGAACCAAGAAATATCAGATCATATCCAAATAAGATCATATAATATCCAATAAGTTTCATATTAGATCCAAAATTATGGTCAACCGAGGCGGTGGATGCACAGTTTTCTTCTTCTTCAAAATTCTGAATTTTGGTGCATGCAATCCTGCAGGAATTTGCTGGAAGATCTAGATCGTGGGGAGTGAATGTGTCACTCTTATAATCTGATATTTCTTCCAAAATATCCAATTTTTTACATATTTTCACACCAGAAGCAACATTAGAGAGAGAAAAATCAAATTTCCCTTCACTTTCGGAAGCAATTACTGGTAAATTTTGCACAGAATTCAAAGGAAAATCACCGGTGAATGTTTACATGGAAGTGAAGCAATATTTTTCTTCAATATCAGAGATTAGAATGTCTTATTCTGTTTCAAAAATATGAGGAGATGAGATATCAGAGATCGCATGAACTTCCGGAGCATCAGGAAAAGGAGTCACTGCATGAAGACTTTCTTCAATTCAAATTAAATGTGTAGAAGATTCCGCTTCATCTTCATCTTGAACAACTTCATCAGAGAGAGTAGAGGCTGAGAATTTTGAGTAAAGAACTCTTGTAGTTATAGCTGAGATCTCCAAAGTACTATTATGATCCTCATTGTGCTTTCCAGAGGTTTTGTCCAATTTTGTCCAGAGATCCTTTGGGTATTCAGCATAACCATTAAGGTAGTACAAGCTAGGAGAAAGGGCCAGACATATTGCTCCAAAATCTCTATCATCGTCATTTATCTAGTCATTATCATTCTCATAAGACTCTTTTCCAAGTCCAATAGGCACCTCATAGAGACCTCGTCTCTTCAGAGATGCAATCATCTTCAACTTCCATTCTGAATAGCTTGTGAATGGGGTGAGAAGAGGGATTGATGAGTCCATTCGAAGTTGTACCTGTTAAAACCTGCAAATCAAAACAAAAGGGGCACCATAAGGTCAGACAGCCTGCACATTTTAGACTTTCATCACACCCAACATAGTCAATCAAGCAAGCTTGATCAACAAGTTCTTTACTTGGGGTATTAAGTGGTAAGCCTTGGCTTCTGGTGCAGTGCTGGATTTTTGAGCTATTGCTCAAATTTCATGGAGAAATATGTTAAAAAGCTTGTTTTTGAGAGATAGATATTTTTCTCGCCGTATGCTCTGATACCATATTAATCTTGCACATTGATCTAGGAACAAATAATCAATCTCATCAAAGAATAATCAACAAATACTCATGAAATGGTGTTAATCGGAACCAGAATGGTTTCCTCTTTGTATATTCAATAAACAATGAATAGTTACAATACCAATGTCAAGCAATAGCTTGAATCCATGAGAAATTCAAATACCTAAGGAGGAAATTCGAATTCAATGAGTGAGTCTAGCTTAAATGACTCTCAACCATAGGTTCACACTGAGTTAACCACTTGACCAAAACCCTAATTGACTCACCAAACCCTAACTGAAGTTGGAGTGCAATAAATGACTGATTCTCAACTGAAAGAGATCAAACACATGTCATAGCAATCCAACCATCAAGTGCTAGTGCTCCATGACTTCAATGAACCCCGATGAGGTTAACTGAAGCTGAACTGACCATCAAAAGTTGGTGGAGGCGCCCTATTGACTCCAGATCATTAAATAATAATAAATAATCATTAAATAATATATTTAATGAGAGGAGGTGCCTTAACTGACTGGTTGAACTGATTGTAACCACCAGTTAGCAATTAGGTGCATTAATATCACTCAAATCACCCCCGAAGTGCTCCAGTTAGCCTCCTTGACTATAGGAGAAGGCTAAGCTAGCCTCCTTGACTGTAGGTAGGCGTGGGTGTGACTGGATGATGGCAATTAATTCTCCAGTGATGTCAATTAATGTCAATTATACTTAGGATAGTGGTTTAACTAGGCCAATTTGACCAAAAAGAGTGTGTATGATGGTAAATGTCTCCAACACTCAAAATATGAAGGAAAATCAGGAACAATAGATGAGTCAAGCCTTTGCACCAAGAAGATATTTGAGGTGACAAAATCTCTTTTCAGTGAAGGACTTGGAAAAAATATCTACAATCTTCTCCTCTATAGGGCAATAATGCAATGTGGTAGCCTTATTATGCACTAGTTTATGAATGAAGTGCATTTGTACTTCAATATGATTTTTCTGTTAATTATAAACTCTATCAACGGATATATTGATGGTACTTTGGTTGTCTTAATATATTTCTATTGAAGGAGAAGTGTGAATACCAAACTCTGCCACAATACCATGCAACCAAACTTTTTGAATAATTGCAATTGCATGCCCCCTATAATCTGCTTCAACTGAAGAGAGTGCAAGAGTTGTTTGATTATTTCTTAACCAACAAAATGGTCTAGATCCCAACATGAAAACAAAACCTGATGTATATTTCCTATGATTTCCATCTCCATCCCATTCTGAATCAATATATCCAATTAGATCTAGCTGAGCATCAGCTAAGTAATGGATACCAAAATCTATCATACCCTGCACATAGTGCAAGATGTTCTTTGATTCCTTCGAGTGCAGCTCATGTGGCTTCTTCTTGTATCTAGAGGAAACACTCATAGCAGAGGAAAAACCTGGTATCGAATCGGTGAGGTATAGTAGACTCCCAATAGGGTGTCTGTAATGTGTACTATCAACCCATGGTGTGGAGCCACCTTGTTCCATCCTGATGCCAGATAGGAACGAAAAGGGTGTTTCTTTATGGTATTCCACGTGGAATATTTTAAGTAAATCTCTAGTATATCTAGACTGTGTAATCATGACTCTTGAAGTCTTTTTATTTACCTTGATGCCAATGAACTGCCTCAATAGTCCTAAATATTTCATGGTGAATGCTTAACTAAAGGATAACTTGATGCCTCTCAATCTAGCAGTAGAGATGCTAGTAATGAGAAATCCATCCACATATAGGAAAATGAACAATAATGATCCCCTTCTTTGTTGCATGTAGACATTGCAGTCAAATCGACATCTCTCAAAGTTCTATGACATGAGAAAGGAGTCCATCTTGGCATACCATGCCCTTGGGGATTGCTTGAGCCTATAGAGATATTTCCTTAGTTTGTAGAATAAGGATGAATCTTCAATGTAACCCCTAGTTTTTCTCATATAGATCTCCTCTTCCAGGTCACCATGGAGGAAGACACTCTTCACATCCATGTGATGTACCTCCCACCTTTTCGAGGGTGCAATTGCCAAAACTAGTCTTATAGAGTCCATTCTTGCAACAAGAGTGGATGTCTCATTGTAGTCCATACCATGGACTTGTGAGTACCCATTTTCCACCAACCGATCCTTGTACTTGGTTTTGATTCCATCAGCTGCTAGTTTGGTCTTAAATATCCATTTTCAATGAACATACTTCCTCCCATGAGGTAAAGTGACAAGATCCCATTTCTTGTTATCTTGTAGTGAACCATACTCATCATCCATAGTTTCCTGCCATCTTGGATCATGGAAAACCTCTTTGAATGAATGTGGATGTGAACTCACCCTTAGCTGCTAGTTTGGTCTTAAATATCCATTTGCATTGAAATTACCTCCTGCCAGGAGGAAAAGTGATAAGATCCCATGTCTTGTTTTCTTGTATCAAACCATACTGATCATCCATAGCTTACTTCCATCTTGGATCATGGAAATCCTCTTTGAATGATTTGGGATCTGAACACATCATCATAAAACACCTCTATGGGAGAATTGGATCTGAATCAGAAAGTGTAACATGTTCATTATGATATTGGGACTGTTAACCCAAAAAATCCCTTACTCAGATCTACCTGGCCTACACCACCCAAGGACACACATACACGACCCTCATTTGACCCCATTTGACCCCCACACTCTCAAAAAGGCTCAAAAATATGCAAAAGGGATTAAAATCCCCTAAAAAGAGCCAAAATAGCTCTCATAGGGGATAAAGCATCCAAAAAGGGGCTAAACCCCCTCAAAGGAGCCTAAAATCCCCAAAAGAGACAAATATTGAGTGAAATGGGCTAAAATCCCAAAAAAGGGGCTAAATCCCTGACCAGGGTCTTAGAACCCTAAAAAAAGCTATAAATCAAGGGGTGGGGTCACTCTCAAATCATTCCTTCCTTGCATATTGTTATGCTGCCCGAGTGAGTGCCTTGAGACCATTTTCCTCTCAAGCCATTCACCCTCCCTCTCATCCATCCTCCCATTGAGCCATAGCTTCCTCATTCTCAAGAGAGGTGCTTCTCCAAGATAGGGCATGGTGGCCCATTTCCACCCACAGAAGGTGTAATCTCTATTTTGTGTTGTTTATTTTAGTTTTTCTAACATATTTTTGCTTGTAGGTTTATGTCCTAACATGTTCTTGCAGGTCTCCATTGTTTGTTTATAGGTCTATGGATGTTTCTAATAGTTGTATGTAGGGTCTTGGAGCTTAACCCATAACCTTGTGTGCAGAGGGGTTTCTTCCTTTTCTATTCTATTTCATTTCTTTTTCATTTTTCTTGCACAACCACCAGGAACCCTATCCTTCCGTCCTATAGATGGAAGGTAGCCATTCCTTCCCTATAGTAAGGGAGAAATCCCTGCTACAGAATTGGCGACCATACTAGGTCGATCCCACAGGATCCCTGGATTGTTTTTACATGTTTCATTTTTTATTTTTGTTTTCTTGCCCTAGTTTTAATTTCTGTTAAATCTAGCTTAGGTCTCTATTTTTCTATATTTATAGTTACTACCGAGCCTCCTCAGGGCCAATTTGAGCCCAATTGGCCATAGTACAGGTTACTATCGGTTGGATCTGGCTCAGGATAAAAAAAAATTCACTTTCTGAAGCAAGTCGTTCTTATCGAGTTGAAAGGGGCAACCAAGTCACTCATTTAGGCCCGATAGGTGCGACTAGGTTGCTGATTTTTCCCTGAAAGGTGCGACCCCCTCCCATAAGCCAAATCGCTTATGTCTGTAGGTTCTGAGCGACCCCCTCGCCTGTTTTTGGGAAAATTTGGCAACCCCCTTGCCACATTTGACCTAAAAAGAGCAATCTGTCTCTCAGATTCTGATTTTTAAAAGTTAAGGACTGTCAGTGCGGCTCAGCCGCCTCTGTCCATTAAATCTATTTCTATTTCTATTTTTGTTCATTTTATTTGCAGCATGTGTAAATCAATGGTAAATGAACTGGTTAATGGATTAATGAACATGATCAAAGCTTGATTAAAAATTGCTGTAATTAAAATCAACATATTGCCTAGCCCTTTCTCCTCTACCCAGTCATCACCCTTTGGGGTATTCTGGGATAAGACAAAGGGTGAAGCTCGTATAGTAATAGGCACTTCACCTAAGGGGGTAGAGGAGGAAGGGATTCTCACAGCACTCAACATCCTCCCTGTTGACCGACCTTGCATCCGGATGGTGACCTGTGGATCTATGGATGGGCTTAGTCCCATTGTGTTGAGAGCCCAACACCCTTTCCTGGTTGAAGAGAAATATAGGTGCAAGGGAGTCACCTAGTCAGGCTGTCATAGTTCAGATTCACAAATGGTAACATGTGTAAATTTCTGATTATCATTTACTAATTTCATTGACAATGTTATGAACTTTAAGGAATATTCATAAACCATTTAAGAAGTCACTAAACATAACAGAAAGACAAAATATGTACACACAAACCATACCATATAAACCAATCAAACTCAATTCATGACTCTAAGTGAGCCATTAAAATTTATAATTTACACTAAGTCAAACATCTACAGTCTTTGAGGACATAAGTCCCTGACTACCTTAACCATGGGAAGTACTTGGGATGAGCCCAAAAACTCATTGTGAGGAGTACCACGAGAACCCCAAAGTAACTGGCCGCTGAGAAGAATTTCCAAGCGAATGGGAAACGACCCCCACCGATTGACTAGCACTCCCATGAGGAAAAATCTAAGTGCTTTATCCTGGAAGTCTTGGTGGCCGAGTGACCACCTGAATCCAATAGGAAGCCATTAAAACTAGGGTCCAAAAATCATCACCATATTTCACCATTTTGACATACAAATTAGACATGATTGATCCCCCACGTTCTTCCTCACGCCCGAGAGGCAGCCCACCACAGTTTGGGTCCTTGAACCAACACCGTCGAGACCATTCTTGATGACCCAATACACCATCAAAGGGCCACACATCCTCTAATTCAGACTCAAAATGATACCAATCTGAGCCAGACTTGCATACTGCACCATCAAGCCCCATGACTGGTGCAAACCTGGATCCATTTTTCGGCATAGTGATTGGTAGTGGACCCATGTCCACACCCCACACCACCACCAACACCTCTGCTGGTGGACCCAACACAGTCATGCAAACCATCATAAGCTAGCTACCACCACCCAAATTGAGCACTCAAGTTGTCCATCATGTAACACATGGGGGAAGTATGCCGTCCACCCACACCATCCCACTTGGAATACATGGGGGAAGTGGCCCTTCCACCTACATTTCCCCTCCTACCACATTTGGGGCACTGGCCCATCCACAATGGTGCCACAAGTACCCCTAGTTATGCAGGTGCATCATGTCCCTGCAAACCCCACCACCATGGCTGCCCCATCTCACATCAACCTTGGGTCAAACCTTCCTTTCATGGCATGTCTCAACTTGCCTGACTTGGCTCGGTTAACAAATGACCCTATCTACCATCAAAATTTTTGGCCTCCCATGCCAACCAAACTTCCCTCAGACATTCCCAAGTTTGAAGGGAAGACGGGGGAGTGTCCCCAAAACCACATCATGATGTTTCACCTATGGTTCTCATCAAATAGCATTGTAGATGACTCGATCAGTCTTAGACTGTTCCAATGCACCCTCACAGGTGCTGCAGCCAAGTGGTACATCAAGCTACCACAAGCCAAGTACCCATATTTCAACTCCTTGGCTTTCATGTTCCTGCAATATTTCCAACTCCCCGTTAGATACGACAAAGGGGTGGAGATCTTGTTATCTTGCCGCCAAAATACTACGACCCACATAAACGACCACATCCATGAGTGGAGGTGACGCCGTATTTTGTGCAAGATCCAACTCGATGATAGGATCTTCCTGGCTTGGTTCCTAAAAACCTTGCTTCCACCTATAGAAAAGGATGTCGCACACGGACGTACCCAATCCGAAGAGGAGGGAATCTTGAAATCCCAGCAGTTTGATCTGATTTATGCACAGCCTGGATACCTTTACACTATCATTTCAGATGCTCCCTATGCAGGCACCTCCTACCGTGATGCACCAGGGGCATACCATGCTGCAGATGGAATCATAGGTTCTGTCTCCCACCAGCCATAGCAACGTCTGCCAGCACCTACAATACCACCACAACCAAGCAACACTCCTAGTGTTTCATACCAAAACCAAACTCCAGACTATGCAAGAATGATGTACAAGTCTGGATCCATGACTTCTTATGCACAACCTGCACCACCGCAGTAGGCCCAGGCCTTATCTTGGATGACACAACAATACGTGGGACAAATGCCCACATTTGTGGCACCAACACCCACCCAAGTCTACTATGCACCACCGGTGCAAGCCATTCAATCCCCCAACCCTACTCCACCTGGTCCATTAGGACAAGTGTTTGCACAACAAAACCATCCCAACCAGCTAGCCCCCATAACCAACAAGGGCAAGCCAGGAATAATCGACCGCAAAACCAAGGAAACAATCAACCACGGGGAGGCAGTCAATAGCCAAATCCTCCCAACAATGCTGCGATGAACCGACCAACCCAAAATTCTGAATGACCAAATGCACCGAGATGCAATGATCCATTGTGTATAAACCAATCGTGCACACTATGCGAGGTCTACGGGCACTTCACATATGAGTGTCCCTTCATGGGTGATGCTAAGCAGGCCATTTGAAAGGAGGTTGAACATGCCACCAATAAAACAGACCAAGCCCAACCCAACCCGGCACCACCAGGACCTCCTCCTATGGTGATTCAAAACCCATTACCAGTCCAAGGATTGGTGGCAATTACACCCCCTCCCCAACCCAATCCCAATGCTTTGGGGGCACCTCGCATGGAAGAAACAGGTGTCCACCACCTGCTAGATGTGACAACTGAAGAGGTCAATTTACAAACCAGACGAAATCAGTACTGAACCAACATCGAACCCATTGACACATCAACATCATCTACATCTAAAAAAACCAATGTACCTCTTCAGTTACCCCCTTTCATGCGCCCCCCATACACTGGGTTGCCAACAACGCCACAGCTAGAGCTGCTGTCAGCTATAGCATCATAGATGATTTGGCCCAAACAACTACTGCCATGTCTGCTCTTGAGGTACTCAAAACTTTCCCAACGCAGCGAAAAGCCTTACTAGCTTCCATTGGTGCCGTGGACCCCTCTAACTCCAAGTTGATTACATTCAACACGAAGAATGGAGAACCGCGGATCCCATCAACCATTTCCTTCCAAATCCCGCTGTCTATCCGAAATTTGGTCATACACCAGTGCATAGTGAATGAGGGGGAATCCATGTGCATTATTTGTACCTTAGTCTGGCAGAAGCTTGGATCCCCAATTTTGCAACCATCCTCTACAACTTTGCTGGCTTATGATGGACATCCCACTAAATCCCAAGGAATTCTCCCCCATGTCCCCATCACATTAGCCGAGAAAATAGTATTGATTGACATAGAGGTTGTGCATGCTCAATTGGACTATAACCTTCTCCTTGGAAGAAGTTATAAGTATGCCATGAGATCCATAGCATCAACTATTTTCCATCTCATGATGTTCCCCCATGAAGGGAAAATCGTGACTATTGATCAGCTAACTTATCATGATCTACAAGGGAAAACGACACCTGCCAACGTTATTCCTACGATCAACACCATTGATCCACAAGGGCTGACCACACCCGCTAATGTTATCCCTGCGGTCAACACCATGGTTGACAACATACCAGCCTCCCCATTGTTGAATGTGGGCCCTGGGTTGTTTTCCGATACCACCATGATAAATCCTTTACCCTTAGTGTCACCACCACTGAAACCAAGTAAGACTTTGGATTTGTGCATGCTCTCATCTAGCACTACTGCACCCAAACAACAACCGCATCTGTAGCCCCAATCGCAACCGCAACACTATTCGTACCTAGAACATCAACAGTAGTCACAACATAATCCGCAGCGGAAGCATTATGCATAGCCGCAACCACAACCTCATCACCACATACAACCATTAGGGATTTATCTGGGCTCCTCTCAAGTCAACACAATTCCCTTCCTCTTTCCCCCACCTGGTGTCATGAGCAAGCCAATAATGGCTACCTTAAACTTACCCAATTTTACATTGGGAATTCCCATGTGGTACCTTGATCTACCGGCCCAACCACCAATTCCCCAGGTAGTCTTAACCCTTGTGCAACATATTGCGATCGAATCTCATCCTCCACCCAGCCCGTAAAAACCAACCACTACACCTGCACCCGCACCGCCCCACCCAAAAAGGGCCATGGGTAAGAAAGTTAAAGCTACCATTGAACCTCAAAATATCTTGCCTTGTGCCATCTACGAAGAATAGGGCCATCCAACTCAAAACTTCCCTAAGATTCCTATAATCTGAGCACATTTGGATGCATGGATACAATGGAAAACCTCCCCATGGTTGAACTTCCAAGCGGGCGAATAGTGAGAAACAAGTCATTGAGAACAAACCATGCTTGCACCCCTTGCATATTGTATGGACACTATTCTCACCACTACCAAGACTTGTCTAATTTCCAAATGGATTTAGCCAACCTTCGACAACATTCCCTTGAATATGAGATCACCTTGATCGAAGAAGTTCAACCCCCAACGCCTTCTTCGGAGACCATGTCCATTTATATGATGTCTAGTTCTACCGACCCTCTTGTCTCCACCACCAATGATGGTCCATCAGAACTATCTCTTTGTTTCTTCCACAATGATGAGGAGATACTTGAAGCCTTAACTGCACTGGAATTCCCATGGGATGACATGCACCATCGCTCCTTCTTCCTCCCCGAAGAGCTTGTGTCACAGGCTGACCAGTTTTCTGTGGAAACCAAAGATTTCATTCATGGGAAATTCGACTGGTTCAAAAACCCCATTCCGACACTAGATTCCTTCGAAGAAGGGAACATGGAAAACATCTCACCAACCATTAAAATCAACATCTCAACCAACCCCAAGGTTGTTTAAGAAATCATGTTGGGGGCATCCTGCTCCCTAGAAGAAGTTGTTGCCTACAAATCTCTCTTCCAAGAATTTCGTGACATCTTTGCATGGTCTTACACAGAAATTCTCAGGTTGGATCCATCCATCATGGAACACCACATTGACACATGGCCTGATGCAACCCCCGTATGCCAAAATCAATCGCCCATCCATCCTTCCAAAGCGGCTGCAGTCAAAGCCGAAATCAAGAAGCTGCGCATCGTTGGCTTCATTTACCCCATCACGCACACCACTTGGGTTTCTAATCCTATTGCCGTGAATAAAAAATAGGGTACCATCCATGTTTGCACAGACTTCTGCAATCCAAATGGGGGATGTCCCAAAGACAACTTCCCAACACCCTTCATCGATCAAATTATCGATGCATGCCTTGGACATGCGGTATTTTCCTTCATGGACGGATTTTCTGGATATAACTAAATTCAGATCCGAAAACAAGATCGTTACAAGACTACATTCACAACCCCATGGGGAAAATTCACATATCGAGTCATGCCCTTTGGCCTCAAAAACATTGGAGCCACCTTCCAGTGGGCCATGACATACTATTTCCGTGACCTCATCCACATCATGTTGGTCTATCTTGACAACCTCATTGCGCGGTCACAGAAGCAAGCACAACACATAGATGAATTGCGGAAAGCCTTCCTATAATGTTGCAAGTACAAAATTCACTTGAACCCTTTCAAGTGTGTTTTCTATGTCCCAATGGGCCGTCTCCTAGGGTTCATCGTGTCACACAAAGGAATGACCAGTGATCCCTTGAAAGTCTAAACCACTTTCCCTCTAACGTCACCTCTTTAAGTGACGGTAGTGTAACTTGTAATATAGTCTTTTCCATTCTTTGTTTTACAGATTTTTAAAAGTGAGTCTTATGTATTGTTTCCCCTCATTGCTCCAGATGGATCCTACCTTGGACTAGTATATCGGATTTGCTGATGGAGCGAGCAGATGGTCCCCGAACTTCACCTCGGTTGCATGGGTCATATACTCCCCGTCGCATGAGTTGATCCATATCGATGGGATATGCATGGGTAGTGCGATGAACAACCAGGATGAATATGATGGTGTCAATGGCATCTTGGCTGCCACTCTCTAGTTAGGCATTCGCCATCTCGATGTCTTCTTAGACTCCTAGTTGCTTGTCTCCCAACTGAACAACTACTATCGAGTACGTGATCCCTGCCTCTTTAGAAAATTCCTGTGCACTAAACAAATGGTTAGAACATTTGAATCCATTACATTCACACATGTTCCCATAAACCTCAATAGTGTAGCAGATCAAATGGCTAATGACATTCTAAATTGGCACATTCATAATCACATATAGGAAACATACAACCATAACATCATGCATAATCATATATAAAACACACACACAAGTGTAACAATACATCATCTAGGCATTGCATTTGACATCATCATAAAACGACTCACATATAGAACCATAAAAAGTGTATCCACGTGCGTTAGAAATATATATAGATAGATAAGTCGCATGTCCACAATATGTTCAGTACAAAATGAGAAGCAACATAGGATTTCTCAGCTGAATATACATAGTGATGCAAAAAATGCTAATTGCACCAATGCACTAGGGGCAGCCCCACTGGTTGCTAATCTAACCTAGACTCATCATCTGGCTTAGTATCATCATCTTCTTCAGAAGACTCATCCTCTACAGGAAGATCCCCTCTCCCTGCGCGATGAAGGTAATCATAGGCCACGACCACCCTTCTCATCATAGAGGTCCACTCTCGAGGAAAACTATGAATGGAAGCAATGAGATCATTGTTCAAATGCTGCCAGCCATCATCAGAGATCCCATCAGCAAGCCACTTCAGATATGGCAGAAAATCATCCACCTCTCGCCTTCGCCTACGAGGGTTTCCTACAGGAACCATCGTAGGTGCAATAGCAACCACTTGCCTTTGATACCCAAGAGGCGGGCAGGGACCAAGATCTACATACACAAACAAAGATACCATCAGTCTATATATATAATCATACAACTATCAACCAACCAGAACTACTCTATGTATAAAGATGAACAAAAAAAAATCCCACATACATACCAGCTGGTCCCCATGCCTGGCCTGAAGGTCGAGGCATCTGAAGGTCCTCATGATAGTTCATACCCACATACAGGTACTCCTCAATGACCACTAGAAGATGACGCCACTACTCTAACAACTCCTCAGTGAAGAAGCGGCCCACTCTGCCACCACCATCTGGTACCATCATCTGGAACCACCTACGCATCTGTGGCTCCCGTGGACTGCTATCCCACACGGCCTGGTGCAGACGTAGAGTAGGTACTTTCTTAAAAAATAAAGCACATAAAAAGGATCCAAAGCAAAATCCTTCCCTAGATTCCTTCGCATTGTTCATCTGACACCGAACAGCCTGAAGATACATCTGGGCCCACCCATAATAAGTGTGCCTCATAACACGCTTTACCAGCTGCAACTTCCCTCCAAATATCTTGTGGATCCCCGTGGAACCCACAATACGCAACAGTAATGTCACCCCTACTCATGTCGATAGGTCCTCAATGTCACATCAATATGTGTGAGGCACGCACATACCCAGTAGCGTAACAGTTCCTGTCACATAGCTCCTCTAATGTCTCCCCCCAAGACAACACCGGTGCCAAGTCACCAACAACTCCCAACATAGGGAGCCCAGTAAAGAAGTATACATCCACCAGCATGATCTCAATATGCTGGCCCTATAATAGGAAGGCCTCCTCCCCAATATTCCAAAACCTCACCAATGTTTGCAGCAACAAACGAAAGCTCTTCATGGGGGGTATCCACATGAACTTTAGTAAACCACAATGGGCCTGTGTATCATGCACATTCCCATTCCACAATGCCACCTCCTAGAGTTCTTTACAGTCTCTCTCCCACCACTTAATCTTAGCCATCCCACACAAGCAAAACACAGTTGTCAGCCACTGATCTGATAAAAATGTCACCCAGGGGCCAAGTCGCACCTGTTTGGCCAAAATGAGCGACCAGGTCACTAAAAAATGCCTCACAAGTGCGACTAGGTCGCTCTTTTTCCCTCGAAAGCTGCAACTTGGCTCCATGAAACCCAAACAGGCTCATGGAGGACATCTAGGTGACCAAATTCAGAATGTGGAGCTCTTACCTACAAGTCACGGAACTCGAAACCGTCGGTCAGAACAAGATAAATCAACAAAAGAAAATCTAGGGCTCACCTCTCCAAATCTGTAGTGAACAGTGACAATGACACTTCACAAAGTGTTCCCCACCCTTATATAGGCCCCATTTGACCTAATTTCTCCCATTCGACACAATAGGACCATATGGATTCCATTTGACACACCGTTCACGCCATTGGTTTCAGAATTCCGCCCTCTATCTCGTTATGAGACCATCGTCTCATGTTTAATAAGTAATTTTTGGGACCGCTTCTCAGAAGTTACTACAATTTATGAGCCATATCCATTAGAGGAAAATCCAACTCAAAATGGGCCTCCTAAAAAAAATTAATAAAATAATAGTTATAATTAATAAATTATAAAATAATAGTTATAAAATAATAGTTATAATTAATAATAGTTATAAGTTACTACAAAAAATTAATAAAATAATAGTTAAAATTATCAAATAATATTTATTAATTTTGGAGGAAGAAAAGAAAAAAACTACTTTTTTTTTGTATTTTCGACATATCTCCCTGTGTTTTTACTCAAATTTCAATCGGGAGAGCTCATTGGATGCGGAATTAAATTCCACATCCAACGAGTACCCACTAAGCATACTTTTGATGGACCCCGCTACCCCAAAAACAAGAAATACCTAAAAAAAGTGTAATGATGATGTCATCATCACATTTGTTTAGGTATTTCTTGTTTTTGGGGTAGCAGGGCCTGTCAAAAGTATGCCGAGTGGGTACTCGTTGGATACGGAATTTAATTCTGCATCGAACGAGCTCTCCTGATCTAAATTTGAGTAAAAACACGGGGAGATATGTCGAAAATACAAACAAAAAAAGTATTTTTTTTTTATGATACCTATCCCCAAATATATATTTAAAAAATTGTTTAAGACCTATATGGTATTTCATAAAGAAATTTCATCAGCTAACACATGATGACATTTAATTTGAGTTAAAGTTAAAAGGCCCATTTTGAGTTGAAATTTCCTCTAATGATGGTGATACAAGTGTAGTTGAACCTGTACTTGCATCACACTTGCTTGCTGCCACCCATGTAAGTTCTTGGGCCACTACTCGTAAGGCACATCATTTTGATTTTTAACACGTAGATGTCTACTCTGTCCACTGCACCTTATGCGGATCTCCAGACCATCGTTCGAAAGATGGATCATTTCCTTTGCATGCATTTGGCATATAACTACCTCCAGAATTGCACTCACATCACATGTAGTCAAGTTCATCCACCACAACTCACACACGACTCTCCTGACCTCTGTCCAAGAGCCACGTCGGTTTACATGCCTCTGTTGCACTGTCTTGCATGCCTCTGCCGTGATATATCCCATGCATGTATTGGTATGTCTAACAGCCACCTGGTCCATCCATACTGCACAGATGACCTTTGGACCACTGTCCACTGTCCCGACATGGGGCACCGCCTGTGCCATTGCAATTGGTTGACCATACTAGAGTTTCTTTTAAGCTCTTTTTTGTCTCCTAAAAGAATGAAAATATGACTGAGAGCAGCTACTTCCTTTCCTGCTTGTTAAAGTATAGGAAAGGGCGTCTACATCATCTCGTTTATCTCCTTTTGCGGACTATGTAGACCATCAAATGAAAAGGACCACCTTGGCACATTCAAGCCAAGACCGTTCCCCTCTGCATAATTTTATGCTCTCTCGGGCAGAGGGGCCGAAATTTACGAAAAATATCACCACAGGTTGCCATTAAGATCTTTTCCAGCCTTCTCATCAAGAAAATATTTCCAAGAAAACTTGGTTTCATTCATGCTCGTAAAAGTATTTGAATGAACGTCCAGTAAGTATAGGTTTAACCTTTTCAAACTTGATTAGACTACCAACGGTAAAGAAGTCTCTCGTCCCCTAAAGGATGGGTGAGCTCTCCTGTGTATACTTTTATCCTTTTTTGGGAACAGGAGACTACCAATTAAAAATATCCCCCACTGGAGTATTCTTTGTGTTTTCAGTCTCTCTAAATATTGAAAGCACCATCGAGCATTTACTTTCTCGGGCTCACCAAAAATCCACGAGATCGTACCGCAACGGTGTCCCTAGACACCACCCCACAGATAACAGTTTGGAAGCATTCCCACTTTGGGTCACCTTTGTTTAGAGTACTCTACAATGTGACTTCCTTGGATCCTATCAAAATCAAAAGTGTCTACCTCCCCCAAGTATTTCTCATCTGCAGTTACCTTCCCGGTATTAAAGCTATGATCCTTTTCCCACGAGTCAGTTTCATTTGCTGCCTGGTCTGCCCTATCGTCATACTCTGAACAAAGGAATTTTGAGTCTACTACACCCCCTCTACCCCTATTCAACTCTTTCCCTTACCCCCCACCCCCCCATTCAGTGGGTCAGTCCTCAGATTGTCTCACATCTTTCGGTTATCTCCCTCATGCTTCTGGTTAAGGAAACACCATTGCCTTGAACAAGGGTAGGTCTCCCTCTGTCGACAACAACACACATATTCCAAAGGATAGGCCTAGAGGTCCCTATATCTTGGTTTCATTAACCTCATTGATGAGTTCTTTGGACCACTTGAGAGGAGTCCTTAGTGTGTCCTGGGATGGTTGTTTCTCACGTACTCGACTCTAGCTACATCATCGCACCTTTGAGATTCGTACAGGATATTGGTCGATGCATTATTTGGTCAAAGACTTGGATGTCACCTGACTCTAACACATTGATGAGTCTATTTGACAGACCTTAACAGGTTTATGTCCCTTGTGATTTCTGGGTTGCATTGGAGACAGTGTTCAAAAGCCCCAGCAGTGCTTCTATATAGATTTTTGATTGATGCAACATACTTGTATCATAGAGACTCTGAATCTCCATCAATGAGTCCATACAACTATGTAAAATTCAATATCCAGTAGGCTATCGGTTGTGAATATATAGAATTCCATGAGAATGCCATGGTTCCAATGTAGCAGTTCTTCATATCAGTATTGTATTCAGCCTCTCATTGAGGCAACCACTATGTATCATCAGTTGTACATGATCGGCTCTTGTATTGTAAAACATAGATCACATTATTATTTTGACATTGTTACGAGCATGGGGATTCCTGCCTCATCCATATACATGTCATGCATTATTTGTATCTCACCCATTGATGGGAACCATATTAATACAAAAACCAAAAGCCACCATGCCCCAGCCCAAGAAGCACCACCTCTTTGCAGAAAATCCTATGATGTACGTCGGCCATATGATGAGCTCCTTCCCTTCCACTTCAGTGGGAAATATGTTGACCCAAAATAACCCTCACTTATCTCTACATGGACTACACCACCCAAGGACACCCATACACGACCCTCATTTGACCCCATTTGACCCCCTGTTGTAATCTCATAGATCACATCAGGTTACCAATAATACAGACTAAAACATACATACATAATAGAGACAAGAGACAAGAACAAGTAGATGAATTAACAGATTATATTAACATGAATGGGTCCATACAATACAGAGAACTGAACCGAGTTCTCATCTAGGTCAACAGCCTAATATATATGATTTATAAATGGTTACAAAATAACTACCTGTCGGTTCGGTGAACCGACACGACCTTAGATGGCCAACCTAATCTCTAGTTTAGTCGGTCAACCGACTTAGTCGGCTGATCGACTAAGTCTACTATCATTCAAGTCAGCTTTACTGACTTGCTCCTCCAACATCTCCCCCACGAACAAAATGTTTCTTCATCCCGAAGAAATAGGGAGGTGCAAAAATCTTCCTGTCTATCTTAGTAATCATTATGATGTGCTTGGTCTTCATGGGCTGTGAAGTCTGATGGTCGGTCTTTTTTGTACACAGACTTCGATAATTGCTGGGGCTGTCACTACTAGGTGATGTTGGAAATCCATCCAACTTTGCAATATTTTTTGGATGTTGATAGTGAGTGTAGTTAGACTTGATAGGATTGACATCTTCTCTGAAATGGAGATTTCATCTATTCTCTCCATGTTAGGACCCATAAACTGGTCCTTCTCCTCTATAGTCTCTATAAGTCGTTTTAGTTGTGGGAAGATGATGTTGACTTTTTCCAAGTTGGGGACAGCTTGGTGCACCCACTTATGAGCTTCCCACTTGAGTTTCTATAGTTTAGTTGTCTCCAGATATTCAATTGTGCTTCTAAGTGTTGTATCCATGGGATTCCTCTTCTCAAGCACTTGGATCTCCTATCGGGTCTGCCTGGTTTGTTGATAGACTCGCCCATAGTAAGCAGGCTAGTCTCGTAGTATTTCTTCTATGATAAAAGACTCTTCGATGTGATCTTGTAACACTTTGTAGGCTTCAGAGAAGGCAGTGTACTGCACCATCAACAGTCAGACGGTTTCTTCTTTCTGCTCCTCCTTTGTTTCCTGAAGCTGTATTTGGAGTACCGACACCATGCTTTCAAATAGATGATAAGCTCTTTCGAGCGGTTTGTCGGTTTTGACCTCAACTGGCCCTGGCATTACTAATTGTGCAAGGTTTCTACATTTGTTGAGGAACTCAACCTGTTCTTCATCCTTGTTGTCAAGTTCCTTATGTCTCTGCTGGCTCCTTGTCTTTGCTTTGACTGCTACAGCTTTCAGGAGTTGTCCTAGCTCTGCATCGGTTAGTGAGGTTGCATCTTTCAATTTGATATAGACCTTTGATGGCTGTCCATGATGCTTCTTATTCTATTTCTCCTTATTCTTCTTATGCTTTTCTGTTTCTGTTTGTGTGGGCACCTGTGTATCTGCAAAGGTTGAGTTAGGATTTTCAGTTTGTGGTATAACAGTGGTATATGGTTTTTCTGTTTGGGGAGGTGGGATGACTACTGCCTCTGGTTGGTTAGATGCAAGGGGTGTAGAAGTGGATGTAGTTGGTGCTGATGGTTGAGGTAGGGTTGGTTCTGGTGCAGCTGTTTGGATCAGGGGTTCTGTGTCAGGGGGGTGGTGGTGGTGGTGATGGGGTTGGGGAATGGTCAGGAGTGATTGGGTTGGTGGAATTGTAGATGAGTGGTGGGTTGTTGGTTTGAGGGGTTGAATCCAAGTCATAGAAGAGTTGGTTGATTTCTTGATTTATGTCTTTGATATTTTCTTCTTCTTCTCTAGTCGGATCAATGGTTGGTAGGTGTGGTTCTGGTAAAGTCAGAGTAATAGTCGAGGTTCGACGTCCGGAAACTTCAACTTCCTTGTCTAGATTTTTCTCAAAGTTCGAAGTGATAGTTGCAAAGATATTTGGTTTGTGGTGTATTTGGCCAGTTTGGAGGACTGGTAGTTGGTACCCTTTGACTTCAAAGAGAGGTGATTTTGCAGAGAGATTTTGCACTTGGGTGAAGGTGGCAGGCAATTTTTCTATGTAATCCTGGAGGTCTCTGTCCCTATCAAACTTCTCTTTCATAGCTTCTAATATAGAACTTTTTCACAAGTTGAGTGCTTATCGACTGTTGTTCTAGTATTTGCTCCTCTGTTACTTTTGTCGGGGATGGAGGTGGAGGTGTAGACACAAGATCTATGAAATTTTCAGGCGTCGACATGTGGGTGATCTTGGATTTCTTTGGTCGACCTGGTAGTGCTCCTACCTCGACAAATATTTGGAACTTGGTTTCCACTAGCACTTTATTTGTTGTGGCATCTTCTATTATGTCAATGCCCATAGCTCCTAGTTCCTCCTCCTCGTTTGATGATTCTACAATGATAACCTTGCACTTACCTTTTCGTTATTGTCATTGTTGTGTTCTTATCTTCTTTCTTGTAGCTGCTATCTCTTTCGACAATTTTATTATAATGTATTTTGTGATAGCATATTCTATGTTTTCTGGTTTTGTCTCTCCCCTTAGCTTCTAGGTCGGGATGAGAATTTCTGCAGCTGGAGTGATTACCTGCTGCTCTGCCTATGTTTCTTCTATCTGTGGTTCTACCCTTTATGTTGTCGAAGGTTTGATGATTATTTGAAGTTGGCCAGTTTGTTCGACAAGTGTCTCCTCCAACACAAAGGTACTAATGTAGAGGTTCAACTCATAATGCTCTTCTTTCTCCTGGTCTATTAACAGCTCCTCGATTGAGAAGTCAATTTCCTTGGCCTTCGCTGGAATTTATATTTTTGTCCCAGCTTGTCGAGACAGTTCCTGAAAGATCTGTTCGACTGATGGATAATAATCAAGCGATTTTGCATTTGATTTTTCGCCCTGCATGTACCATAGTGAAGTATGGTCGAGCTCTAGCTAGATGTGGGACTTTTTCGGTAGACTTCATTGGATGTTTTGAGGCACCCTCCATCTAGTCGTGCAGACTTTTAGCTGTTGGACCCAGTTCTCCAACAACAATTTTTCGTCTTCAAGTTCCTTCAAGGTTCCTTTCTGGGAGAATGGTTTATCCACATGTGGAACCTTGTCGGTTCTTGAAGAATTTGGTTTCCTTTGGGAAAAATATGGTACATGACTATCCATAGTATGAGGAATGGGAACCTGATGATTCCTCCCATCTCTTGGCATCTTTCACAGATGGTATTAACCATGTCAGTGACATATTCAGCCCATCTGTATATCTTTCCATTTGTCGCAATGGTTTCGACAGCCTCTAACATGTCTAATTTGAGGTCGCTGCCTCGACCTGCCAGGGTGAGTGTGATGGCTATTATTTTGGCCACAATATGTGGCTTCAGGCTGTGATTTGACTAATCATCAACCCCTTCGAGTTTTTTCCCAAAGCCGACCTGGTTAGTTCTTTGAACCGTCCCTCTTTGATACCGACTGGTACTGGGTCTCCTTTGTTTGAAAGTCCTGTTAGCTTAGTGATGTCGACCGGTTGGTCGAAGTAAAATCGACCGTTGTGGTACTGGATTATTATAAAATTGACGGCTATTTCTTTTGTGCCACCGAAACTGGCCATGAGCGGTGCATTGACATAGTTGAATATGGTATTGTATTTTATTTTCTCTGTAGCTTGAGTAGGCTTCTTATTGACATAATCCCATTCTTGCATCTCAGTCCATAGTTTTTTCCATGAGCCTTCCTGCACCTTGGCATTCTTAATATTCTTTAACCTTCAGACTAAAGGTGTTTCTACAGTTTGTAATTCCTTGGCTTTGGCTGAGGCTCTAGTCTGTTTAGGTGCCATCTTGTCGGTTTGGTGGTCTATTTCACTAAGGTATTCTTTGCTTTCAGTCATCTGGATGCTCTGATGCTCTCTTTGTATGAATTGTGGTGAATGATCCTTCAGCGGTCCAGTATTTATAGGGGACGCTTTGGATGTTTTTATCAATAAGTGTATTAATGGAGGACGTGATGTTCCAGCTGGAACACTTGAGTGTGCGTTAATGGCGAATTGGTTTTGGTGCTCGAGGTCATGAATGCGCAATGGGATTCTTGAGGTCGTCGATCGATGTCAGTTATGAAAATGGTCGATGACATTATGTCGATGGGCATGATGTCGATTGTCGAAGTGGTGATTTCCTGTCATAGTTTTTTAGCATGTGCGGTATTATTTTGCTTTTTGAATTTTTAGATTTTTATAGTTTTTGTTTAACCGTTAAGGTCGTTATATGATTTTTTTAAATTTTTTTTTAGCGTTTTAGTCGGGCTCCATTAACAAGTTTTTGAAATACTATACCTTGTAACGTTCTTAGTCGGACTGATCCATTGGTATGTATCTCTTCGACAACATAGGGTCCCATCCATTCTGTATGTAGATTTTTAGGTTTACCTTTTACCCGACTATTGTATAGTAAAGCAAGATCTCCCACTGACAAGTTTTTGTTTTTGATGTTTTTGTCATGCCATGATTTTTGCTGTTGTTTCTGAATTTCTTGATGTTGCATCGCAAGTAGTCGATGTTCTTCTAGTTTACTCAGTTTTAGTAGTCGGTCATTTCTTCCTTGTTCGACACCGACATGTAGGATCTCTGCAATAATAGGTGTCTGTTGTCAAAAGTGTAATGGAACTACTGCTTCTTGTCCATAGACTAGTCGAAAGGGGGTTTGGTCAGTCGAGCGTTTATATGTTGTTCTGTATGTCCATAATACTGTAGGTATTTTCTCATCCCAAATGTCCTTGTCAGCATTACATATTTTCATTAATCCTTTTGTTAATGTTTTATTAAATGCTTCAATTGCTCCATTCGACTGAGCATGGTATGCTGTACTCCGATGGTGGTCGATTTGGAACTGGTCAGTCATGGTTTTGATAGTTCTATTGATAAAGTGTGTTCCCTGGTTTCTAATTAGGGTTAGTGGACATCCAAATTTGGTGATGATATTCTCATAGACAAACTTAGCAACTATCTCACTAGAACATGTGTCAACTGGTTCTACCTCTACCTATTTGGTTACATATTCGACTACAGTTATGATATACCTCGTGCTTGTCCTTTTTGCTAGTATAGGAAATGGTCCTATGAATCCTATGGCCCAAATTTCAAATGTAAAACTTGGTTTTACTAATATCAAAGGAATTTCTATGTTAGGCAGGGGTCAACCTAGTCGTTGACATCTGCCACATTCACTTACAAAATTTTTGCAATCTCTGTGAAGTGTCAGCCACCATAACCCCGACTGTTGGTTTTTCTTTACAGTTGTGTCTGCTTGGAAATGTCCTCTTGCAGGTCCATAATGTGCTTCATTCATAATGTTGTCTCTTTCATGTTCTAGGACACACCTTCTGAGGATGTCATCTAATCCCATCTTGTAAAGAAATCCATTTATAATACTGTATGGTGCAGCTTTCATAGCTAGGATTTGTTTCTTCTTTGTACTCATTGCTTCTGGTGCTTGTCCATCTTCTAAGAACTGGGCTATTTCCTCTAACTCTGCTGGGATGGCTTCTATCTAAACTATATGTGCATCAGGTAAGTCATCTTCGAATCTTGTCGGCTCCTCTCTTATGTCGATTCGAGATAAATGGTTGGGACCGACATTTAACTTACTTCGTCTGACAACAACTTCGAATTCGAATTATTGAAGTAGAAGTAGCCATCGACAAATCCTTCCGTGGTGTAGAGGTTTATTGATAAGGTACTTAAGGGCTTGATGGTCGATATAGAATATAAATGGGTTAGCTAGAAGATAATGTCGATATTTTTGTAGTGCAAAGACCATTCCTAATGCTTCTCTTTTTGTTGTTGAATAATTTCTTTCGGGTTTGTTTAATTTTCGACTATTGTAAACTATAGGATAATCCATTCCATCATCTCTTGGTTGAGTTAAGATTGCTCCTATTGCTAGGCCTAATGCATCAATATGAACATTAAATTTGATCGACCAGTTTGGAAACCTTAGGCAACGGAACCAATGTTGTAATCTCACAGATCACATAAGGTTACCAATAATACAGACTAAAACATACATACATAACAGAGACAAGACATAAGAACAAGTAGATGAATTAAAATATCTTATTATCATGAATGGGTCCATACAATATAGAGAACTGAACCAAGTTCTCATCTGGCTCAACATCCTAATATATATGATTTACAAATAGTTACAAAATAACTACTTGTCGGTTTGGTGAACCGACACGACCTTAGGTGGTCGGCCTAATATCTAGTTTAGTCGGTCAACTGACTTAGTCAAATGATTGACTAATTTGGCTATCGTTTAAGTCGACTTTACCGACTTGCTCCTCCAACACCCCCACACACTCAAAAAGGCTCAAAAATATGTAAAAGGGCTTAAAATCCCCTAAAAAGAGCCAAAATAGCTCTCATAGGGGCTAAATCCTTCAAAAAGGGGCTAAAACCCCTCAAAGCATCCCAAAACCCCCAAAAGAGCCAAATATTGAGTGAAAGGGGCTAAAAACCCAAAAAAGGGGCTAAGTCCCTGATCAGGGGCTTAGAACCCTAAAAAAAAGCTATAAATAGAGGGGTTGGGGTCACTCTTAAATCATTCCTTCCTTGCATACTATTATGCTGCCTGAGTGAGTGCCTTGAGACCATTTTCCTCTCAAGCCATTCACCCTCCCTCTAATTCATCCTCCCATTGAGCCATAGCTACCCCATTCTCAAGAGAGGTGCTTCTCCAAGCTTGTGCATGGTGGCCCATTTCCATCCAGAGAAGGTATAATCTCTGTTTTGTGTTGTTTATTTTAGTTTTTCTAACATATTTTTGCTTGCAGGTTTATGGCCTAACATGTTCTTGCAGGTCTCCATTGTTTGTTTGTAGTTCTTTGGATATTTCTAACAATTGTATGCAGGGTCTTGGAGCTTAACCCATAACTTTGTGTGCTTAGCGGTTTCTTCATTTCTGTTCTATTTCTTGCCTCCTTTGAAAGAGGCACTATTCCTCTCCCAGTGATTGAACCTGGAATTTGTATTTGACTATTTCATTTTTCTTCCACAACCACCAGGAACCTTACCCTTTCATCCTATAGATAGAAGGTAGCCATTCATGCCCTGTAGTAAGGGAGAAATCCCTGCTACAGGGACCTTGTTCTTCTTCTGTTATTTGGATACCCAACATATTCCCAAATTCTTCAATGAGGTTTTGGGACCATTCAGTCCTCTAATTTGGAATAATTGTTGGATCTTGATCTAGACCTTATTGGGATTCAATGTCAATTTCATGTTTATGATTATCATTATCCTCATTTTTTGAATATGAAACATTAGTCATAATATCATTATCTTCAAATGGAAATGAAAGAGAGTTTATACCTTCTTCCACTTCAGCTTCGTGTTGATCATACACCTGATCTTCTTTAAATTGCACATTGTTCTCTATGAAGAACTTTTTGGTTGCAAGGTACATGAATTTGTATTCCTTAGAATTATCAGCATATCTCAACAGTATGCATTTGCTAATATGGTCTTGGAAGTATTTTCTCTTGTCAGTAGGGATTCTGGACCAATATTTAGAACCAAAACGGTCATATGTGAGACATTGGGCTTTTGTCCCATCAGTGCTTCTAAAAAAGTGGCCCGAATCATTGATTTATGAGGCACCCTATTCTAAATATATGCAACACAATTGATTGTCTCATCCCATCGATAAGGATGAAAGTTTCTTGCTTCTAGAATTCATGCCACAATCTCTTTCAAGGATCTATTCTTCCTCTCATCCATGGCATTCTATTGTGGTGTGTATGGGATTGAGTGTTCCATTCAAGTGCTTGTTGATACACATAGCTTCTAGAATTATCCTTTGACATGCTCACCTCCATTGTCATATATAAGTGACTTTATATTCTTTCTGAGAGTGTTCTCATCTAAGGATTTGAATAATTTGAAGGTCTTAAATACATTAGACTTTTTCTTCAGAAAGTGTACCCAACAATACCTTGAACAATCATGAATGAAGGTCAGAAAATATATGGATCCATTTATAGATGTTTTAGGCATCGATTCTGAGACATCATTGTGTATTACATCTAGTGCGTAGGAAGCTCTTGTTTCCTTCCCAACCTCATATGTTTTCTCTGGATGCTTCCCTACCAAGAAACTAGTGAACACTCCTTCAGAATATTTGATGAGAGGAAAGCCTTCAACCAACTTGTCATTGTGCGGCTGCTGGAGATACTTGAAGTTCAAGTGGTGGAAATTTTCATGCCACAACTTGCTTATGTTATTTGCATGAGTGAATAAGGCAATCAGATATGAAGCAGGAGGGTAGTGGGAAACCTCATATTCCTTGAAGGAACAATTAGCATCTCCTTTCACTATCATATTTCCAGTAGAGACTTCAAATATTTCCACCGTGTTAGGATCAAACGTTAATCTCTTAGGCGAGACACTATGTGTCATTTGGTATACAGAAAATAGGTGTGATTTCAAGGAGGAAACATAGAGCACATTTTGGAACTCGCCATACTCAATTTTAATGGAACCTTTCCCAACATCTAGGATATTTGAATCATCTCCCATATGTATGCTTGGTCCTCCGAAGAGATTAAGAGAAGTGAAGGATTATTTGGAGGCAACCATGTGGTTGGAAGCTCTTGAATAAATCAGATAGGCCTTTGACTGAGTGAAGTGCGCTTTCAAATCATGGCACCTCTCATGTTCTTTAGTCTGGTTTCCAGCTTTATACTTTTTTGCACCTTAAGGAAGGGAAATGTTGTTTTTTTCAAGGATCTTAGACATTTTTTCAATGTTCTTCTTCATACACTTACATTATGGATGAAATCCTCTCATGCGGTAAGAGCATTTATCTTTTTCAAAATTTATGTTTTTGTTTTTCTTAGAATGAGAGGCTCCATCTAAAGGATTCAACTTCTCCTTGGGATTCGAATCAGTATTTTTATTTTCTTCCCCTCTTTGCTTCCCTTTTGTTTACGCATTATTAGAGTCTACAACTAAAAGGGCTTGATTCCTGGAGGCTTTGAGCACTCCCATCTGAATCACCTTATCGTGTTCCTAGATTAGGGATTGTGAGAAAGAATCTAGGGATTGAATTCACCAATTTGGAGTGGTTATCCTCCCATGGTGGAAAGTTGAGACAAAAAATGATTCCTCCTTCTCAATCCTGCAATTCTTGCATTGCATGACTAGGGATTTGAATTTAGTGAAAAATAGTTATATTGTGTCAAAGTTACTGGGTTGCAGTGCTATTAGCTCATTTTCTAGGATATGGCCCCTCATCTCATCTTGTTTTCCAAACAAGGATTTGATATTATCCCATACTTATTTCGAATTATTTAGTCCGTCAATATGGAAAAACAAATCGCTGGAGATGTGGATGCACATGTAGCCAAAACCTTCATCAAGCCTATCCAGATGCTTCAATTTTTCAATATACTATTGGGGTTCAACTGCTCTACCCATGGTCATCATATATAGGACTTTTTTATGCAAGGAAATATGCATATCTTCCCTCCAATCAAGGTAATTAAAGGGTGTAAGGATTATGGGTGCAAGATATGTTGAATTCTCCATTTCACAGTTATATTGATAAAGAATTATTCAAGAAATCTTTTGTAATATCCCAATTTTGATCCCTATTGCATTAAAATTGTAAATGATTTCAATATCATTATTAAATCATGGCGTGGAGCTCAAGGAAAAGGCCCCACCATGGATTTAGCATTTTATGTATCAAAAATTAAAAAAATCAATGCCGATGCTTATCGTGATAGTCAGGCACAGTAAAAAATTGAGACATTATGTAAATATGCAGTTTAATAAAAATACCCACAACTAGCTATGCAATGCAACAAAGAGTTGGGGGAATGATTTCCACAAGGAATAGGGAGGGAAATTATTCAAACCCTTGAACCAATAGTGTAAATCCAAATGTTAATGGGAGAACCCATAAAGCTCTCAACAACCCATTTTGTCTTGTGTTCCCAATCATTTATTTCTTCAAAAATTTGGTTGAGCCTTTTAATGCCTTGGGAATGGAAGAGTATGGCAGTCCAATTCGTATTGGGCCAAGCCATAATTTTTGAAAAACATATTTTTTTCTTATCGGGAAAGCTATCACCCATAAATTGATTCCCATTCCATTCCTCATTCATGTTTTTTCTCTTCCTCGCGCAATTGGATCTTGCTGGGCATTTCCCTGCACACTTTTATGCAATTTCTTCATCTTCCATCGCTAAAAAATCTATTTTTTGTGTTGCTCAGTGAAAGGGAAGAAGAGAAACATGATTTGGGGGTTTATAGAGGTATTTTTCTCTCCTGTAGTGCCAAAGAATGTTTTCTGAAATTGTATTTCTCACCCAGGGTCGATTTCTGCATTTACCATTTTCGTTTTTGGCTCCTAGGACGTTTTTCTTCATACCCAAAACTTGAGTTTTGAAGTTATGTTGGTTACTATGGGCAGACCCAGGTTTACTTATAATGTACCAACAACACCCCTAACTCACTGGCCCTTTCGGCAACAGACCACAAAGCGGCCTGAAGTCTCACCCGAAGTGATCTTAGATGGGTTGGCTAAAGACTCAAGTGTCTTTAACCAGGTTCTGAGGCATCCTAGTGTCTCGCGGCTCTCCTTAGCCAGGGAGATATTTCTGTGAGTCGCAGTTCTCCCTTCCTCATGGATTCTGATAGGGGGAGGAATCCTATCACATCGTAATGACTAGGATGATGTGCAAACTCTCCCTTCCACGTTTCTCACTATCTGCGATATCTCACACCGCAGCTCCTCCATCGGTGCGATATAGCCTTCTTCCAATGTGATATCTCCTATAGTACGACCCAATGTGACTCTCAAGGTCCAAAGGGTTTCCCATTGGGAGGAATAGCTTAGCTAACCTCCAACATGGTGTTAAACAACCTTACATGAACTTCACGGTTCAACACACTCACATCGCTATCCTTAACTCACTGAATAAGTATATGGGAAGCACTTAACAGAGTGACTATTACTGTGTGAAACAAGCACTGATAAACTCATAAGCAGACACTTGATACATTTAAACTTGCCTTTAACCTTCTATAATGCTGTAACTGAATGAGAACATACATACATTTACTAACTGATATACGGCATTCATGTAACAGATAACAAATAGCAACTAAGTAAAGCACAATCACAGGAAGTAGTCACATAACACACTGATTTTACGTGGTTTACTTCCAGGGTAGAAGCTACATCCACGGGAAATGGTTTATATATTATAACTTGGGAGAGTAAACATAGTTTCGCTGCAGCCTCATATGCAGCTGAGATCTTCTGGGTAACTCCGCGCACACCGCCGGGAGCCCTTCTCTCTTAGATCTCTTCTCTTCTTATATTGCTTCTCTTACAATATACTCTTCCTCTCTCTCTCTCTCTCTCAATCCCTGTGGATTGTTACAACATACTCTAGGAGTCAGCTACTGGTTACAGTAAGATACTATAGACTGAATAATAAAACAAGAGCTCGGATCTTCTATAATACAAAAGATCTATGAGCTAACAGATCATTGACTGACTAGCTAAATGTCTGAATAACTAACAGATTATCCGACTAGCTGAATAGCTAACAGATTGTCTGACTAGCTGAATAGATGACATTTTAAAATACAAAATACATCCCTTTATAGGTGGCCCGAAGGTCTCGCCATTACAACACTGTGGGCCTCTCCCAACAGTAACCCAAAACCCTAACTGTGACAGTCGGTCTATCTATACTCGAACTACCACTTTCCATCACACCGCAGCTTCCTGCAGTCTTCCATGCTTCCCGACGCTGACCGTGGGTACTGGCGCCACTTCCTTTTCTATCCTTCGTCTTCAATACCTCGACCTCATTGCTCCTTTTCCTTTATGAGGGTAGTTGAGCCCTCCTGTCTTCGCCGCTGCCTTAATTTCAGTGGTTGAGCTTTCTCCCCTCGGTCGCTTAGGTACTGTTACCTTTGACTTACTCGTTCCAAAACAACAACTTTTCTTGTAGCTACGGGACCCTACTCCAACAAGTTATGTGCACCCTTGTTTTGGTCTATAAGAATTAGGAGTGGAAGAGGCCTAGAATTGGATTGATAAACCTAGTGAAGAGACAAACATCACAGAAAGATAAAGAGGGGATGGCTAATGTTCTATATGCACCCTCAAGAGCATTGGAAGGGAAGGTATGGCCTAAGGGACTATGTAGAATTTAACACCCCAGTTTTAACCCCATTGCATTAGATGTATATGATGTATAAATTGTAAATAATCATGGTTCAGAGCTAAAAATGCCAAGGCCCCATCATCGATTGGTTATTCTATGTTTCGGATTGAAATTGTCGCCGATGGTATATCGGGGCATGTGGCATACATATCAAGTTTTGTTATCATGTAAATATGCATCTTTAATTAAATGAACCCAACCAAATATGCTCACTACAACCATAATGAAAAGGGCATGATTTTCCCAAGGATAAAGGGGGGAATTGTTAAACCATGAACCAATGGGGAAAAAAAGCCATGAGTCACCTTCCCTTGTCTTACCCAACTTCCACCATTAAAAACTGCTGCTGTTAGTTGGGGCAGTTATGGCTGGGAGTACGGAGTGTGGTAGGACTGTCAGTCCTTTCCCACACACACACTCCACCAGCAGGTTGACCTCACGTTGGCAAGGAAAAACAACCACCGCCATCACTCTAGCGGACTCCCCATTCTCACTACTATGCCATTCTCTCCATTGTCTGTTCATCCTCACGCAGGGACGGTAGTATGTTCATTCTTATGCACAAGCATCTTTTTTGTTTGATCTCATGCAGCTAGGAGGGGAGCCATTTTTCGGTTGTCATTCACATTTTTCCACAGAGTGGAATCTAGTTGTTTTGGAGTCATTTTGGCCACGATAGGGCCAAGAACGAATCAGGAGTTGTTTTCCTTAACGAAGCTATGAATCGCTTGTGTGACTGTGTGTATGCAGTGGTTGGTCTTTGGACTGTGTTGGGAGTAGGGATGGGGGATTGGTTTGCTTAATAAACCTGGTGTGTTTGGAAACCACGCAGACAGAGATAGAGGGATGGCTTTCTTCTCCACAACCCTTGAATAGCACTGGAATGGAATTCAAGGCCCGAGGGACTGTGTAGTAGAGAAGGGACTGATTCCTTGTGTTGGGTGTGTGTGGGTGTCTTAGAAGTCAGGCTAGTCTGGTGTAGGTGTTCCTAGCTCTGTAATGGGCTCACCATCTTAGCACTTAGCCTTTCCTAGCCCCTTGGTGGCCTGATAAACCAATTGTGTTGGCTTGGCTGTGTTTTGTGTATCCTTGGCTATGTGTAAGCCTGCTTGTTCCTTATTCCTTGGAGAATCATGCCCATCTTGAGGGTGGCAGCGTTGCTAAGAGATTAAGGAGCACATTGGCCTATGGTTGGGTGGAACGTTGCAGTGACGTAGCGGGTTACGGAATGAGTTCCTTATAAGATAAGTAATCTTGTCTATTTTACTTCTGCAATCCTATTTACTGTTAATGATTATGATGAACATGTTGAATACTTTTACGAATGTATGTTTGCTTCCGTTGTATGATAAATAATCATGTAGGCATGTTCTAGTACAAAGATTTTTGTTTCAGCACTGCAGCATCTTATGAATGTACATGTTCATGGGGCTCTTAGCCCGGATGGTTAACACCATGGTAACGTCCTCTTCACCAGTCAGAGAGTCGGGGACGTTACATAGAAGTGAAGGGAATACTTGATTATATTGGGTGTGTAGGTATTGTGGATGCCAAGATAGATAGATCTTGTGTAGGTGTACATATCTATGTGGTTGAGCTCACTATCTTAGCAATTCTTCTTTTCCACTGCCTTAACATCCTGATAAACCCAATTGTAGATTAGCTTGGCTGAAGCTTGGTGTGTATTTGGCTATGTGTGATACCGTTGTTCCCTAGTTCCTTGTGGAAATCATGCCCAACTCAAGGGTGGAAGTTGTTTTAAAAGATTGATGAGAACAACGAGCCTGTGGTTGGGTGGAACATTGCAGCAACATCGCTAGTTGTGGGACAACTCATTTTCAAGATAAGATCTCTCTTGAATTTAATTCCTGCATTGTATTTGTTTTAATGAATTCTTATGAACACATTGAATGTGTTGAAATGTATTTGCTTCCAATTTATTTACATGTATTATGCATCTGTACATGTATTTTATTTCAATGCATTATTTTTAATGTTTCATGGGGCTAGATCCTCCGTTATGATAGTAGAAACAGTGTAGTCACATCCTCTCTCTCGGTGAGTAGAGGGGACGGGACGTGACATATTTGAATGTACCTGAAAAAACATTGCAAAACACTTCAATTTGATAACATTTCATATCAAACACTCTCCACTTCAATATGGGCACTTTATCTGAGTCCATCACACCCGGAGATACTTTTTTGGAAATATTGCAAAGGGAGAAATGCAATTATTCCAGGAATTATGTGGAAACTTAATGGCTTCTGGTGCAAGCATGGAAGTTTGTGAGGTTTGTTGCTGGCCTAAAAATAGGCTCTAATACCATGTTAAATTTCATGAATAATGGATCTTGAGGCATGAATGAAAGCAATATGACAGGAAGGATGCAATAGAATTAACAATTCAATGTAAACTGATCAATGGATTCATGATAGAAATTGCATACACATCGGACAAGAATTGGTGAGAATACCATTACATTGATTATCATTCATGTCATTGTAATACAAAAGGCATACAATAGGAAGAATTCAAATTCCTTTGTGAGGATTCAAATTAACCAACTCAAACTGATTCATCTGCTAACTCACTGTGAGAAAAATCAACACATGATATCACTAGTGCAACTACAGATAACTAAATCAGTATACAATTAGTTAAATGATGAGGGTAGGTGAAAAAAGGAGCCCACACTCACTTGAATCATGCAAACTTGTTCTAGGATAACTTATTTTGATCTAACTGATGGTAACTAGAGAATAACTGAGCATAGATGATTACCTACCAAGGTCAATAGAAGGAGACTGTTGGTGGCACTCAGAGTGGGTTCCTAAATTATAGGGATTCGTACCTAGGGCACCTAAAATCATGCATGAAGGAACAGTAAGTGAAGTGGCTCCTAGGTGTGTCCCCCATGCACTGGTGAAGTGATGATGAACTCCTAATTTAGTAAAATAGAACAAATAGACTATGTGGGAAAATGGAGGATTAATTAATCCTAACACCATTGGGAATTAGAGTCTAGTTTCTTTGTAGATAGTAGAAAGTTAAAATAAGATGGAAAGTGAATGTAAGGGTATTTCCACTCATTAAAGGTCTTAAATTATCATGCAAGGGATAAGCTAATTTTTCTCTAATTTAATAGAAATTTATGTTTCTTAAGGATTTCTCTCATTCTCTTGTATTGCACTGAGAAAATTTGATAATTTTCTTGTTTTGATACATATTTGTTTGGTTATATCTAAGAAAGTATTGTTCTCATAGTTGATTATTTCCAACTTCTCATCGTTCTCCCCTCAGTGATGATCAATAAATTTCTTATTTTTTTGATAAAATTATGTATGATTTACTAGACAATTTTTTTAGCTTTTGGTCTTCTATAGATTCTAGCAAGAATTATTTATCTTGTAAAATTTTAAACTCTCAATAAGACTTTTCCCTTATAAAAATGTTGCATGTATGCAAGAAACACATGAAAAATAGGAGCATAGTTTACCAAATAGAGAAATAGTTGTTGGGGATGATATGACAGGAGGAAGTCGATGCACCAAAATTTCGCACAATATTATTTGTTTGAGTACCAGAAGTTGCTCCATACTCAAAGATAGGGTGTCCTGGAGATGTTTGCGGTTCTCTACCTATTTCCCTTTATTCTAGAGGACACCATGTGATGGTGATATCTCCAAGATACATAAATGGTGTGATAGATGAGAGGTACAAAGGGGATTTTGATGTTTAGTGTCGTATTAAAATAGTTTTCTTTGGCAGAGAACATCAAGTTTCATTTTTCCATGAGTACATGGCTGGCGTTGATTGGGTACTCTCTCTCTCTAGCAATAATAAAGGATTTTCCTTCCATTTTACTTCTCCATCTAACTACCTATTGTATTCTTGATTTTGAAGTGGTGTTTACATTATTTTTAATGTTTTATTTTCTATATTATACTTTTGGGTAGTATGTTCTTTGAAATGTAATACTAAAAGAGCTAATTCAATACTATGAAACCCAAATTGAGGAGACATACCTTTTGGATTGATTGGGTACATTAGTCATCTAATCACAATTTAAAGGTTTATTAACAACAAAATATTTGTATGAGTCAATAAGTTTTCAAGCCAAAGGATCACCTCAATGATTGTGAAGCAAGATGTAACACCCTAGTTTTGATCCCATTTGCATTAAATTTACGTGATGTATATATTGTAATTCATCATGGTGCAGAGCTAAAGGAAAAATCCCCACCATCTATTTTTTTGTGTTATGTTTCGGCGATTGGAATCGTTGCCGATGGTATATCGTGATATATGAAACATATTAGTTTTGGCATCATGTAAATATGCATTTTTAATTAAATGAACCCCAACTAGCTATGTAACTACAACCATATTGAAAAGGGCATGATTTTCCCAAGGATAAGGGGGGGAATTGTTAAACCTTGAACCAATGGGAAAAAAGGCCATGTGTCAACCACCCATTTAAAACTGCTGATGTTAGTTGAGGGCAGTTATTGTTGGAAAGTGGTGGGTGGTAGGACTGTCAGTCCTTTCCCACATGCCCACTCCACCGGCATAATTTCCATATTCACGTAGCCAAGAAAACCATGAGGGGATTCACTCCATTGTCTTGCTCATTCTCACGCACATGATTTTTCCTGCTTTTGACTCACGCAACGAGATGGGAGCCATTTTCTTTCATCCATTATTTCCCAGTGGAGGGCCATTCATGTTTTTCAGTTGTGTGTATGTTTTCCTTACTGATTGTGGCTTGTGTATATGTTATCCTCTGCCCAGCTGAGAACCTGGCTTTTCTTTCCATCTTCGGGCTGTGTAAGTTTCCTCGGTGACTTCATTGTTTAGAATGGGCCATTTTTTTCCCCACATTTGTTCGCTGTGTTTGTTGTTACATTTTGGGGGCTACTGTAGGTTGCTTGGGATTCATTTTGGCCACGATAGGGCTAAGAACGACTCAGGAGTCATTTTCCCTGTCTAAGCTATAACTGCTAATTGATTGCATGTGTGTAATGGTTGGTCTTCGGACTATGTTGGAAGCAGGGATGGGGGTTTGGTTTTCTTAATAAACCTGGTGTGTTTGGAAACCACATAGACAGAGCTAGAGGGCTGTATTTCTTCTCCACAATCCATGAATAGCACTGGAAGGGAAGTCAGGGCCTGAGGGACTGTGTAGCAGAGAAGGGACTAATTCCTTGTGTTGGGTGTGTGTGGGTGTCTTAGAAGTTAGGCTAGTTCCGGTGTAGGTGTTCCTAGCTCTGTAATGGGCTAACCAGCTTAGCATTTATCCTTTCCTAGCTCCTTGATGGCCTAATAAACCTGACCATGTTGGCTTGGCAGTCTTCTTGATGGCCTGATAAACCCAACTGCATTGGCTTGGCTGCGTTTTGTGTATCCTTAGCTATGTGTAATCTTGCTTGTTCCTTATTCATTGGGGAATCATGCCCAAATCGGGGGTGGTAGCATTGTTGAGAGATTTAGGAGCATGCTAGCCTATGGTTGGGTGGAACGTTGTAGTGATGTAGCTGGTTGTGGGACAAGTTCTTTATGAGATAAGTAATCTTGACCATTTTGTCTCTGTATTTATATTTATTGTTTAAGGAATATGATGAACATGTTGAATGCTTGTATGGATGCGTGTTTGCTTCCACTGTATGATAAATAATCATGTATGCATGTTCTAGTTCAAATCATTTTGTTTTAGCATTTTATGTACATACATGTTCATGGGGCAGTTTCCCGGATGGTTAATGGTGTGGCAGCGTTCTCTTCGCCGATCGAAGGGTCGAGGACGTTACACAAGAGGTTGACTTGAGTCCTAACTCAATAAAAATTTAACACCTTTTATTATTTCATGGTTTCTCCTCACATTATAGAGCATATATTTGAACTTGAATATTCTCTATCTCTTCTTGTAAAAAGTTCTCTAGCACGCACAAAATATTATGGGGTATTAACTTCTTTATATCATTTTGTGTAGCAAGTGAAACTATTATGAGAGTATTTGTCTCTCCTTTTCATCGAAGTCCCTTTCTGACTGCAACATTAGCGAAAAATTAATACTGGAAACTTCCTTGCACTTCTTATATGATGTATTAGTTGAACATGGTTAGTAATTACATTCTGTTATCTGCCTAAATGGCACCTCTCCGTCTGAGTGTCGACATTCCTCATGTTGGTACACAAAAGGACATCTATGGATTGAGGTTTTCCCAGGGTACTATAGATTGGCTTATTTTATGATACATTCTTCCTTTATCTAGCTAGTTACTTTTCCATTTTTACTATCTTGACTTGTATTCGTGACTCTCCTTTTATGCAACTCGCGAGTGTCCGGTGTAGCAAGTCACGTATGGATGCATTCGTGGGTTGCTCTTGTAGAAAGTCATGAATCAGTCATGGGTTGTCCTTCTACACACCCACGAATATGTCCCTGGATAGTTAAACATAAAAACACGTGCTAGCTTGATATTAGTTAAGCCATTTCCCTTAATTACTTTAACTGTCTCAACCTCCTCAACTTGCGAAACTGCCTTATTTCCTCCATATAAATACAGGCCTTGGGGAGGGTGTTGTATATAGAGACACTTGGAGAGAAAATTTATGCTGGTGGAGTTTATACAGAAGTCTTTGGAGCAGTGGAACTCAGAATCCTTTGGTTGCAGAGGAGTCCTTGTCTCAGGCATTGGGTTGTAATCTGAACTTCTTCATTATTGATAATAAAGAGAATCCTTCTTCCATATGTGTTTCATGTATCTTGGTTTGATAAATGTTTATGTTTCTGCATCTTATATGTGATTTATCTAACCTACTTATATATATATGAATCATCTTGTATTTGGAAGATTAACTCTTGACAGGTGAAAGAGGAGAAACCTTGAAGACTTTGAAGGTGAAGCAGAGCGGAAGAGGACTAGCAAGGATCGACCTTCAATTATCAAGTAAGTCTTTCTAATCCTCCTATTTCCTTTACTGCACTTTAGAGTCAATTGTCTGCAAGTTGATTGAGTATGTTGGTAACCCCATACCTATGGTTATTAGGTGTGTAATCCTGTAAAACAGAACTGGCGACTCCGTTGGGGAATGCCTAGACTGTTGTAGGTCTTTTCTGTCCCCTGACCAGTCTTTTCTTGAAGTCTGTTTGTGATCTTACATCCTGGTGCTTACTTGCCTCAGTATTTGAAAGTCTTGGAATTTTTCTTGCTTTTTGAGAAAAATCTTATACATATTCGCGAGTTGTTCTTCTGAACAGTCGCGAATACAATCTTGCATTCACGGGTTGCTGCACTAGATAGTCACGAATCATTCGCGAGTTTCACTTATAGACAGTCATGAATACTCCTGGAACTAGGGATTTTTTAAGTTAAAGTTTGCTTGTTCTTTTCTTTGGGTAATCCCTATTTCTAAGTGGATTTTCTTTATGGATGTTGTGTAGCTTGTTTGGATACTTTGGGTGATCACACTTAGTGCTTTTTCGAAAGCCCTTGAGTCTCTTTTTGCTTGGATTATTTACTGATTGCATCCTGAAGTATTTGGCCTGTCTGGGTTTTAGGTTATAGTGTCTTTGTCTAGATCTGTGGATAAGGTCTTGGACTCTGTTTTCCAGCCTGTTTTCCAGTAGTCACTGGTTGTCACTTGCCTTTATAATTCTATAGTGATTTTTGTCATTGTGTGCACCCAAGTCATAGTTCCTAGCCTTCCTTGGTTGGTTGTCTTTTGGTTCTGTCAGCCTGTTTGTTTCAGTTATTTGCTTCTATACAGTTTATTTGATTCAAGTTTACTCAAGTCTAGTGCATTTTAGGTACATGATAGAAGTTTAAACCTTTTTTAGCATTAGGGTTTTCTCTTTGCTCTTTCCCCCACCTTCTTTGCTTGGCATGATTTTTGGATTATGTTTCTGATCAGCCTATGTCACTGATCTTTGTTTGATATCAGAAGCTTGTTGGTGTTGGTTTTCTTATTCTTTTTGTTGGTTAACTTCACCATGCCAAAGTATTTGACTTGTCTTTTATGCAAGCCTTCCTTCCAAGTAGGGTTTATGCTCTCTTTAGTTCAGTCTAGAGTTTGTTTGGTGGTTGTGTAGCAAAGTTCCTTCCTTTTGCTTGGTTCTTCTTATCTGCATACTTTGCTTTGTAGGTAGTTTTTCTTTTGCATTTATTGAAAGAGAATTAAAAAGAACCTATACTTGTTTTTGCTGCTTGCCCCCCCCCCCTACCTCCTTCTTTGGCTTGACCTTGTTGGACAAGGTACTGAGCAGCCTTTGTTTGTAGGTTTAGATTGATACTTGGGACTTGTTGACCTTTGTTTATGTTAGTCTTATTGCTCAGTCTCTTCATTCCAAAGTTGTTGGCTTGTTTACTTTTGTAAGCCTTCTTTTTAAGAGAGGTTGATATCTAACTTTAGGGAAACCTAGGGTTTGTTTGTGGGGAGTAGAGTAGATGTCTATTTGCTTTGCTTACAGTACTTGCTTGCATTAGTTGATAGGCTGATTTTTCTTTTGCATTTATAAAAGAAAAAGACAAAAATATATGTTTGCTTTATATGCATGTAGATTAGGTTTTTAGTCTAGATAGCATGGCATATCATTGTTTTTGAAAAATTGAAAAATAAAAAGAATTTGTTCTTTTATGGATTTCAAGTTTCTATTTGAAAAAGAAAAATAAAGAGAATAGCTTTTGCTTTTTGCAGTTCATTTCTCTTTGCTTAGTCCTTTTGTTTCAACTTTTGAGTCAAAACACCACATAAGTTTCATGCCATTTACCCTCTGACTAAAAACAACCCTTAAAATAAACGATATAATTTAAAAATTATTAGTAAGTTTTTATTTATAGGGTCATACACCAACTAGCTTAGGCTAGAATTGTGGGATAGGGAGTTTAAACTCCCCACAAGTGTTAAATTCAGACGTATGGCCAATCACTAGGTAAATCCTTGATTTTATCGACTGTATCTGGGAAGCTCCTCTCAAACGGAAGTTAAACACAAGGCCGCGTGGAGGCTTGGACAGAGGAGATAACCCTCCGAATACTTGTCAAAACGTAACTCAGGACTTTTATGCACCTGGGGATTCTGTCCTAGATAGAATTTTGGGCTCAGCTACCCTACCCATGCGTACGCGTCTGGCTTGCGACTGTCCCCCCAGACTGTTGGTATAGCCAAGGTAGCCTTTAGTCTCTTGAAATCTAGGGTTCATACAGAGGTACACCAGAAGGTTATTTCTGGTTGACCTTGGATAGGCTTAGAAGGTAACCCCGGTAGAAAGTGTGGGAGGGCAGTGGGTGATTCCTTCACTTGTGCCTACGAACATCTACAGGGACTCCAAGTAACTGTCTATCAGCTTTCTTTTGGAAAGTATATCTTATACCTATTTGTTTGTTTGGATTTAGGAATTTTTAGTGAGTGCTGTGTGGTTTGTCTGTACTTAGTGTGCCTTTAGGTGTGTGCTTTGTAATTTTGGTTGCCTGTCAACCTTAGAATTTGTCTCCTAGTTTGAAACTATGGCTAACACCCCTTTGAACACCAACCAAGAGATCCCCATGCTGGGAACTCCTTGTAATATTCCTCTCATGGGGAATGTTGGTGTTCCCTTGATGGCCACCCTGAATCTACCTGGATTCACCCTAGGGATACCGGTGTGATTGTTTTCCACTCCAACTATCCTGAATACTCTTGATGCTTCTCAAGTAAGATCCTTATATCAAGGGCATCAAAACACTGCTTCCCCTTCACATGTAGTTGATTCTCCTCCTCCTTCTACCGCATGTGGTGAAAGTACTGATACTAGTAACCGATAGTCTAAAAGGAGTAAAAGAAGGAGGAATAGGAAGAAGGCACATAAGCAAGGGAGCACTCATTCAACCTCTGCAAGTCAAGTTGAACCTCACCACCCAGCCTCTGTTGTTTATGCTGGGGGCACCCATCCAACCTCTGCTGGCCATGTTGGATCTAAGCACTCAACCTATGAAAGTCAAGTTGATGTTCACCATATAGTATCTGTTGATCATGATGGTGGGATCCTTCCAACCTTTCCAAGTCATGTCGGATCCAGTCACTCAGCCTCTGTTGTTCATGCTGAAGGCACCCATTCAACCTCTGGTGTTCAAGTTGAACCTCCCCATCCAACCTCTGTTGTCCATGTTGGATCGATCCACCCAGCCTCTATTGTTCATGCTGGGGGCACACACTCAACTATTGCAAAGCATGTTGATCCTAACCATTCAACCTCTATTGTTCATGTTGGTGGTGATGATCCAACCTCTGTAGGCCATGTTGGATCTAGTCTCTCAGCATCTATAAGTCATGCTGGGGGCAATCTCTCAACCTCTGTGGTTCATGCTGAAGACAATCCGTTAGCCACTGCGAGTCATGTTGACACTGTTGAAAAGACTACCCGTTCAAAACACAAGCCCAAGTTTCCTTGTAAGCTTTGTTAGGGAGATTACCTTACTTATAAATGCCCTTCTATCGCGGAGGTGCGAAGAGTTTGGATTCATGGTCATCCTATTTTTGAACCTTCTGAAGCTTTTCAACAACCAACCTCTCTTAGTCAGGTTGGACCCAGTCACCCAGCCTCTGTAGTTCATGCTGAGGGCAAACTCTCATCCTCTGCAGGTCATGTTGAGAGAAAACAGTCATCCACTGCTAGTCATGTTAACGCCGTTGAGAAAACTGGTCGTTTGAAGTGCAAACTTAAGTTCCCTTGTATGCTATGCGAGGGAGATCATCTTACTCACCTGTGCCCTGCTATCACGGAGGTGCGAAGATCAACCCCCACCAAGCTCTTAGATTGCTTCCTTTGATTGGGATAGCCTAGTTGAGCCGTGCCTTCCTTCTAATGCACCTTTCCAGATAAAGGTCAAAGTTGAACCCTATACGATTTCTCATTGTATTGTTGATGAAGGAGCCTCAGTTAGTATCTTGTCTCCTCGTGCTTGGTGAGGCATGGGATCTCCTAGCCTTGTGTCGACTGCTAGTCAGTTACTGGAGTTTGATAGAAGAACTTGTATAGCCTTGGGAATTCTTGCTCAAACACCTGTTACATTGGGTGGGAAGACCGTCTTAGTTGACTTCATGGTGATAGAAGATCCCTTGGACTTTAATATGCTCCTTGGACATGATTATGTCTATTCCATGCAAGCTATGGTGTCAAAATTTTTCGTGTGATGTACTTTAATCATGGAGAAGAAATTGTCACTATCGATCAGTTGGATTTTATTGATCCGTCTCCTGACCTAACTAGAGACCAGGTCTTTCCTTTATTGGTTCCCAGTGTTTCTATAGACACTAACCCACCACAGGTGAACTATGTGGCCTCTTGTCCTTTGTGTTCCATTGCTACTAAGAAGCAGCCTCTGTTTTCATGCTTACCTTCTCGGGACTTGGTCCCAGCAGTTGATCGGGTGAGTCATCCTATACAGACTGTAGAGCATGCTCTCCACTCTGTCGATCCATTTGAAAGTTTAGATATGTGTCCTATCTCAGATGATCTCCTTCCTTTGGATGAAGTATTCCTAGAGTCTTTGATACAGTCTGACCTTCTTTTGGATGTTGGTTCAGTTGTGACTAAGTCTAACCCTGATTTTCCCATGGATCCGTCTTCTTATGTTGGTCTTGTTGAGTTTTTGGACTCTCCCTTCGAAAAGCAAGTCAGTGATCCTGATGAGTTTGATTTTTCTTATGAATTTTTCAACTCCTATGATACTGAGTTTGTTCCTACGGACTCTATTTCCCTTTTTGATTTTTGCTCTCCTTCTGAGGTTGATCTTATTGATTATAAACCCTCGATCCTTGGTTCTATATAATCTTCTTCAGTTGATTCTGCCTTGACTTTTTCTTTTGTAGAAGATAGCAAAGTCACATGTGTTTCTCCCAAAGTGACCCGCATTGGATTGTTTCTTTTGAATATGATTATGATGTTGTTGTTTCTTAGAGACAGGATTTGTAGTTGGGTTCACAACTGTTTACTAGCCTCACCTTGTCGTTCAAGTCGTAATTGCATTTGCATGTTCCCTACTCGTGCTTATGAGCTTGATGCCGGCTTCCACGCTTTTAGCTCGTTGTATAAGCTCTCATCTTTGTTCTCATTATCACCCAGCCTTGTATCATTTTGCCTTTTCAACTTGACACCCTTTACCTTGAGGAGACATTCTCCGAGTGTCCTTATTTTGCTCACTTTCCTTGCATTATGCATAGGTTTGTTCCTTGCGTTTGGAACTAGTTTCTCCTTCCTATGACACTCGTCTCCTCACATTTAGAGCATTCTTTCTGCTCTCCTTCGAGCACGTTAAAAATAGTAAGGAGGTTGCAAGTTGACTTTTCCGGACTCATTAAAACTTCATGAGAAAGATTTTGAGTTTCTTTAGGCCCAGGTCTGAATCCTCAAAATAGACTTGACTGCTGAGTAAACTTGTCCATTCAGGCTCATTAAGAATATGTGAATGGGCATCCACATTGGTGGTAGGTTATCTCTTTCTCGGACCATGTGGAATAATATGAGAAAGGATCCCTCTCTTTTCTTTTTGAATTGAGAAGAGTATTCTCAGGCATAGGTTTATCTCTTTTCCAGACCTGAGGGACTAAAATTACGGAAAAGGAACCCCCGGTATGAGCTTAGTTTTATCTTTTTCGTGCTCTAGACCAAAACATGAAAAAGATTCGGAGTGTACTTTGTGTCTTTGTCATGCTCGTTAAACCCTAAAGAACAAAGCATCGAGTTTATTGTTGTAAGCCCCATTTCTCGTAATCAAATGGATCTTTCCGAGTGATCTTTCCTTCCTTCACACTCGTAAAAATCAGGCTATATGATGCTTTTGAAGGAGCGTTGGGTAGGTGGTAATTTAACCTTTTTCGGACCTTCCTGACTAAGTACGAAAAAGGTGCGCCTTTTGTTCTTCGGAAGTTAAGAGAGTTCTTCTTTGGTTTGTTTTATACTTTTTCGGCCTCAGGAGACTAAATTGTACGAAAAAGGACCCCCCTGGAGTCTTCTTTGGATTTTTCAGACTCTCTAAACTATGAAAACACCGTCAAGCATGTACTAGTTCGGGCTCGTAAAATCCACGAATCAGTGCTTTATCAAGCATTCTTCTTTCTTTTCTTCGAGCTTGTCAAAAATGAAGATGGTCCCGAGTTTTCTTTCTTGGACTCGTTAAACCTTTACAAGAAAGAGGGGTATCAAGAATTATTTTCCCATCTCTTCAAGCTTGTTAAAAAATGAAGAGGGAACTGAGTTTACTTTCCTGGACTCGTTAAAATTTAACAGGGAAGGTAAGGAAGAAGTTTTCTCTTGTTTTCAGTAATGGCAGCATGTCATCCTTCAACATAGTACTCTTTGTTTTTCAATATCCATGTTTCAGTGTCCACTTGTGTTCAGCTATCACTTTGAGTTTCTTACTCCTCCTCTTGTCTGTTATACCTGGGGAATCTGCTCATGTCTCCTACATGGTAGATAAGTCTAGTTGTTCTACCTATAAGTTATACGCTGCCTTGGGTCATCTCTGTGGTGTGCTCACTGTTCAAGGCCTCTTCCCAAATGTCTGATCTATAGCCTGATCCCATCATTGTTATATCTGTTATCTATTTCTGTATCCCTTCTTTTTCCCAGTTCCTAGTCACTCTTGTGATCCGTTGGAGGATCTCTTTCCTTATCACAACATGGTTCCATTTCAGCACTTCCTGATGACGAAGACCTAGAGTTTTGATGATGGTACCTCAGGATTCATTTTCATCATTGGTGAATTCCTTTGCTTTAGTTGTTGATTATCATCTATTGATTGACAAACTGTTGAATCCTCTCCACGTTCAACTTCAGCTTACCCTTATTCACATGGCTTGGATTGTACTAGTTCTTTGGGATCCTTTATGCAGACCTTAGTTCCTCACTTTTGGACTAAGTTGCGCAAGATTATGTTATGTTCCTATACACAGCTTCCAGATCTTTGAAGACTCATTATTGTATATCGTGGCTTCGATCCACTTTTGTAATATATGTGGTTTTCTACCCGTATTATATGATGTACTCAAATATTGTAAAGGAGCTAGTGTTCCAGTAAATTGAACATAGCATCCTCAGATGTAACTTTGTATATGACATTACGATGTATTTGTTTTAGGTACTCTCTCTGCTCTATTGGATTTCTGAGTTCTCCAAAGATGATGTTTATAATGTATTTCATCCATCCTTTCCCTCTGACCTCACACATTAGGGGGCATTTGTTATCCGCCTAAATGGCACCTCTCCGTCCGAGTGCCAACATTCCTCATGTTGGTACACAAAAGGACATCTATGGATTGAGGTTTTCCCAGGGTACTATAGATTGGCTTATTTTATGATACATTCTTCCTTTATCCAGCTAGTTACTTTGCCATTTTTACTATCTTGACTTGTATTCACGACTCTCCTTTTATGCAACTCACGAGTCATTCGTGAGTGTCCTGTGTAGCAAGTCGTGTATGGATGCATTCGTGGGTTGCTCTTGTAGAAAGTCGCGAATCAATCACGGGTTTTCCTTCTACACACCCGTGAATATGTCCTTGGATAGTTAAACATAAAAACACGCGCTAGCTTGAGATTAGTTAAGCCATTTCCCTTAATTACTTTAACTGTCTCAACCTCCTCAACTTGCGAAACTACCTTATTTCCTCCATATAAATATAGGCCTTGGGGAGAGTGTTGGATATAGAGACACTTGGAGAGAAACGTTATGCTGGTGGAGTTTATACAGAAGTCTTTGGAGCAGTGGAACTCAGAATCCTTTGGTTGCAGAGGAGTCCTTGTCTCAGGCGTTGGGTTGTAATCTAAACTTCTTCATTATTGATAATAAAGAGAATCCTTCTTCCATATGTGTTTCATGTATCTTGGTTTGATAAATGTTTATGTTTCTGCATCTTATATGTGATTTATCTAACCTGCTTATATATATATGAATCATCTTGTATCTGGAAGATTAACTCTTGACAGGTGAAAGAGGAGCAACCTTGAAGACTTTGAAGGTGAAGCAGAGCGGAAGAGGACTAGCAAGGATCGACCTTCGTTTATCAAGTAAGTCTTTCTAATCCTCCTATTTCCTTTACTACACTTTAGAGTCAATTGTCTGCAAGTTGATTGAGTATGTTGGTAACCCCAGACCTCTGGTTATTAGGTGTGTAATCCTGTACAACACATTCCAAGAGTGGAAAATGGTCAACTAAGGCGCTTGAAGTTGAGTCTACTCGTATAGACTTTTAGGGCAGAAAACCCCATTGTAGTTAACCAAGGGGTTATGAAACCTAACTCTGCTTCCACTTCTTGTTTGATTTACAACATATTGCCACCTGGCATGGCCATTTTTCATGTTGTTAATATATTGATCAATAGTCGATTAGCATTTAGTAGGGTTAACATTTGGTAGAGGTGGTACTTTGACGATTGAAAATTAGAAATGGCTCCTGCTTCCGGATGCAAATGTTTGTGGAATGTTTTCACTACCCCTTTAATCATTTTAAGTTTCTTATTGGATTTCTATGATATTTTAATCCCTAATAAATACCAAGAACAAGAATGTAATATATCAATGTATACAATTAATGTTAATTTTTTATGCATAAACAAAAGGAGTAGGATAAACTCAGCAACATTTTGGGCCTTTCCTAACCAATTTTTTTTCTTGATTACATCAATTTTTGGAGCTCACATCAATTTCAATTTTGTGTTGTTGTAATGCCAATGTTTTTGTGGATATTGACAATGTGGGTATGGTCTTCACTATATTCCTGCATATCATTCATGCAAAAGTGTTCCTATGGTTTTCCATTGGTTAATGAACCTATATCATACACTTCTTTACTAGCATGCATATGAACCTTGAAATGTCAAGCATCCCAAGAAATGGAGTCTCCAGTAGCCCTATAAGATATAATGATTCACTATTGATATCAGGGACTATTTTTTTGTCTACAAATGATGATGCAAATGATGGTTTCATGGGTCTAAACTCATGCCATGAATTGACAAATGTAACCAAAACTAAAAAAAGTTTTGACTCAAAAAAAACAACAGACTATGAGATTCATTTGATAGAATGAAAAACTGTTATTTCAGTGTGATTTTTTTTTTCTTATTTATGCCCAAACAACTAAAGAAAACAAGGTTCCCATGACCGATCCCTCTATAATCACGTGACTAATACCACATTGTTTTTACCAACAATTTAAATGAAAGGATATTTTCTAGAAGTGCCTTGCCAAACCTTATTTCTTGAAGCATTTGAATGGATAACTATATTTCTTTCATGACCATAAAGAGATCTCTTAGGGGATTTCTTTAAGTCTTTTAAGAAACAATTTTTCATTTAAAAAGACCATCACCATTACTATCAAACTTCATGAATAACTCTGATTGAGGACAATGAAGTTTTCCAGATGATTGTTAACCTATTAAAGATACACCCCTAATAATGTTAGAATCCAATCATGGAAATACAGGAGCTACTGCTTGCACCAGGTCAGCAGGAGTCATAAGTAATTCACCACGAGGAGTTCTAGATGATGCAAAGTATTCACATACATGAAAGAAAATAAACTATATATTTTTAATATGTTCCAAGAAGCTAAAGATGACCAGTAATAAATAAGAGCAGTAATTAATTTAAGAGAAAACCTTCAGGACAATATTTATATAAAAGCACAAAGTTTCTTAAAATGGCATATATTTAAGTTAGCAATAAATGTAACTTACAAATAAGGATAGTATACATTACGTTTCTCCAAATAAAACTCTTCTCTTGTAGATTAATTGGACTTCTTGTGAAAAAGGATAACAACATACTTGATATATTCACAAAACAACTACAAGTAGTGAAACGGTTCAACTGATTAAACTACAATACTCATCCATCATTATTTGAGGGTAACCTTCCATTAAACTAACTTCTCAATTTCTTGATAAGTATTGTTGTATTTCAATTTCCAAAACGAGATAAAATTAACATTTCAGGAGAACTTCACATCCTTATTCTCCTCTCATAGTTGAAAACGAATTGTCTCTTATATGAATCTTCCATACATTAGAAGAAAATCCTATCCAAACACTATGGATGGATGTTAAAACCAATCATTATCATGAAATTCCAAATAATGTTGGCAGGCAACATTGTGGTCAGTTAGCTGTGCAACATCGCAGATGTTGCACAAGGTCAAATAAGCCGCACAAGATGGAAAATGGCGCGCAAGGAGGATTAGCTATATTTTATTTATTTTGGTAATATTTTGTAGATTTGGATTACATTATGTGGATTGTGGTCATCATTTTGTAGATTCTATTAAGAAGTAGTTAGGAAGTTGTCTTAGGTGGACCACCAATGTAAACATGCAAGCTTATAAATAGATGTAGAATTGGAAATGATAAGTCTACTTCGACTTGGTTATTCACTTGGATGCTTCTGAGGAGTAAGATCTGAGTATGAATTGAGATCGTTTGATCTGTGTATGTGAGCTAAGGAATTGCTTTGGAGAATTTGTGTTTTGTTGCAAAGGTTAAAATGACATGACGGAGATTGAGTAGAACCATTGTGTATTTTTCTATCTTCCTCTTTTCCTGTTTTCTACGATGCAAATGTGAATGCAATGTGTATCTTTGTATGATGCGATGTTTATCTTCTATGAATGATGATATATTGTTAGATATGTTTATGTTTCGATGTATCTACTGCGATCTAATTATGTTGATATGATCCATTGAATGATGACATGATTATGTTACTGCATAATCTAAATAACTAGATCTGTTGAATAATGATGCACTGAGTTGATGAGTAGATGCACGGTCCTCCTTCATACTGTGGAAACTTGGTTCCGACAGTTTTTCCTCGAACATCTCAGGTGGGACTTCATCTTCTCTGCAGGTGTTTTCACATGGGGTAAAACTTATCTAGGCTAGTACTCAGGGAGATTGTAGTGGTTTGGGTGTCGACAGAGAAGTGAACCCCTATCGACAGGTTTTGCATCAACAAATGGTTCTGTTGTTGGGACCTCAGTATGAAAGGAGGGAGAACATGTTGTGGCATCCAGCAAGACCAGAGGTTCAAGACTGGTTTGACTTGAAGGCGTAGGACTTTGCTAAGAAATAGAATCCAAAACTTGGACTAACGATGGAGAAGTGGCTGGAAGAGTACTTGTATTCCGGTCCACACGAGTACTTTTTCTCTGAGTTTCCAATCATCTTGTATAAGTGGTTGGCGTGACTAACCTATCGAAAGAAAAATTTCCAAGGAGGTGAACCAACTAGCTAGACCCCAGATATGATCCAACAGTTGCAGGAGGTAGACAACAAAACATGAAGGGATGTTGAAGTCTGGCTTGACAGTATTTTGGAGGGCTATATCACAGAGTTTGTGGTCGACACACCTAAATATTATAGCGAAGAAGAAAGGGTTTATTCAACGAACCGAGAGGTAGGTTTTTGTTGTTTTTGCAATTGTCAATTAAGATGATCATTTGTGAAAAAGGCATATTGAAGATGAAATACGCCGATGTCACACTCCAGTTTTGACCCCGTTTGCATGATGTATATATTGTAATTAATCATGGTGAGGAGCTAAAGGAAAAAGCCCCACCATCGATTTGGTTTTGTATGTTTCGGCAATAGGGGTAGTTGCCGATGGTATATCGTGCTATCCGACACATTATAATTTGGCATCATGTAAACACGCACATCAAATAAAATAAACCCACAACCAGCTACGACAGTGCAACGTGAAAGATGAAAATGGCATGATTCCAAAGGATAAGGGTGTGGGGGATGTCAAATTTGGTGTTTGGGGGGGGTAAAGCCTTGTTTGATTTTGCCACCTTCCCTTGTCTCATCCAACCTCTTAATGTCTTGATGAGTGGGTGAGGAATTTATTGCTGAGTAGTGGTGGCTGTGCCAGGACTGTCAGTCCTTGCCCACGTTCCCACTCCACCAGCAGACTCTCCTCTTCATGTCACTAGGGGCAGAGGGAGCGACCTTCCATTCTCTCCATGATCCCCACTTCTTCATGGTTTTGGTTCTACTATGTTCTCCCTTCCTCACCGATTGCTAGTCTGTGGATGCGTTCCCCTTTCGATTCACGCAGAGCCGATATGGTTCATCCTCACGCAAGGGTGGTAGCTCTGTTCTCCTCACGCATGGAGTCATCGTTTTTGGTCTCCACCATTGTCGGACTGTGAAGAATCGCTGTGGGACCTCTTTTGTTGTGGATAGACTATTGTTTCCCAAACTTTGTTGGTCGCATCCTTTCTCCTCACGCACAGGAATTCTACGTTGGTTTTCTTCACGCAGGGAGTAGGTGAATTCGTGGCTATCACTCAGGATTCTCGAGTGCAGGAGCCATTTTTTATGCTCAGGGACTGTGTGTAAGTTTCCGTACTGAGTTGTGGCTTGTGCATATGTTTTCCTCTGTGTTTTGTTGTTTGGTGCAAGTTTCCCTCACGCACAGATTGTTGGAGTCGTTGTTCCCGTGTTGTGAGCCGTGCTCACTGATTATGTGTTGGGACTGTTGTCTTCCCTGCATTTTGTTGGCTATGGTTCCCGATTACATTTTGGGCGCTATGGATTCCTAGTGAGCCATTTTCTGCCATCAACGATGTCCTTGTTGGGACTGTGTAAAATTTCCAATTGTGGCGGTGTATGTTGTTTGTTGTGGTTTGTATTGGTGTTTTCCCTTGTCTACGTTGGGAGCTTGGATTCTCCTTGGTTTTGAGACTGTGGATTGTTTCCATCACTCATTTTGAGTCTGTGGCTGTCAAGTTGCCCTGGTTTTTAGTTGTTGCTGAGTTGTTTTGGCCACGCTAGGGCCAAGAACAACTCTGAGTTTCCTTGTGGGCTTGAGCTATGTTTCATCTTTTGTTTGGGGCTATCTCCGGTTGTCTTCACAGAGCTGTGAAGGGATTGTTTTGATGTGGTATGCAGGGGTTGGTCTTCGGACTGTTGAGAGTAGGATTAGAGGCTGTGTATGCATGAGAATACTGGTGTTGAGGCCACCAGCTTGGCATTTATCCTGTCCTAGCTCCTTGATGGCCTGATAACCCCTGATAACCCAACTGTGTTGGCTTGGCTATGCTTTGTGTAAGCCTGCATTGACCCTTATTGCTTGAGGAATCATGCCCAGCTCGGGGGTGGCAGTGTTGCTGAGAGATTAATGAGCACACTGGCCTATGGTTGGGTGGAACATTGCAGCGATGTATCTGGTTGCGGGAGAGTTCTTCATTAAAAGATAAGTATTCCTGATTGTTTCATCTCTGCTATATCTACTATTTCATGAATCATGATGAACATGTTAAAGGCTGGAATGTTTATGTTTGCTTCCGCTGAATGTTGAGGAACTATGCATCTTGTATTATGGATTATGCATCTTAGTATGCATTCTGTTTAATCTTTTAATTTCAGCATTGATGACTGTTTATGTTCATGGGGTTGCTTTCCCATATGCATTGGTGTTGGTCGCATCCTCTTCGCCGGTCGGAGGGTCAGGGATGTGACAGCGTGGTATCAGAGCTCATGTTGCAGCATGGGCCTGCATGGAACACTAGGATGCAGTGACAGAGGTAGAATTACCTTCTTTCTGCCCAGCAGAGATCAAAATTTGTTGACAGGAAACTTCCATAAAAAAAAAAGAATTTTTTTTCTAAGTGTTGAACAGTCGGAACACTTAGTGGGAAAGACTTCCGATGTAGCAGGAGAGCTAGCAGAAGCATGCCCGATGGAGAATAGTCGGAAAGAAAATTGCCAAAATTTTTCTAAGTGTTGATGTCCGTCGGCAGAAAATAGTTGTCCAAGCATCCACCGTTACGAACGGCTAAAGGACTACACGTCCGACAAGAAAAGCCTCTGACCGCCGATGCCGTGAGGAAAGAAAGTTAAAAATTTTCTAAGTAAGGAAAACATCGGCTATCGGAAGAAGATAGTGGTTTGATGTTTCGCCATTGTGGAAGCCAAAAGCACTAGCCTGCAGATGAGGAAGGACTTTCGATGCCATCAGTGGAATAATTTAGCGGTTGTCTATTCCGTCGTTGCGGCTGTCAAAGAGACTAAAGCGCCGATGCAGCGACAGAAGAAAAGAGAAAGTTTGAGAGAAATTAGTTGAAGATGGAGCTGCAGTTTCGGCAGAGATCTACTGAAGATTTCCAAAACGACAGGAAAGGATAGTTTATTGAGCATCCAATGTGGTGACGGAAAGAAGAAGAAAAATTTCTGAAGAAGAAGGATTTCCGAAAAAGAAGAAAATTTTTCTAAGTATAGAAAATGTTGGAAAAATTTAGAGGATCGGGTCGTCGACACGTTGGAGAAAATTAGAAGATTGGTCCGCCGATACACCAAAAGCCAAAGGAGGATCGGCCCGAAACGTCGAAAAAATTTAGTTTATTGGACAGCTGGTGAGCAACATCAGATGAAGTAAGTGGATTGAACATCCACCATTGCGGCTTCCTAGATGACTATGGATCTGACACGTCGAAAAAAAATAGAAGATTAGATCGCCGATGCATAGTTCTTAGTGGATCCGACAGCCGATGAGTAGCAGAGGAAATTAGCTGTTTTGACTACCGAAACGTCTGGCTGATAGTCAAAATGAGAGCCGATTCTGTAGAGGAAAATTTTGATATTTTCAAGTGGGATTTTCCAGCAGATTTCGACTGTTTTTCCATTAGGATTTTTCAGTAGTTTTTCAGTGGGGTTTATAGGTGGCTGAAGTTGACACCCAGTCCAAAATACAGATTGTGTGTAAAATGCCGAGATTTGGTGAAAATCTTCATTTTTAGAAGTGGTGTAGTTTTCACACCCAAGGTTGGAATGAAACATGTGGATAGGCGTTGGAAAGCTTATCCAGTAGGGAACAAGGGAAAGTCACCAGAATCTGAGCATGGGGCAGGAAAGTGCTAGTAATTGCTTGAAAGAGAAATGCACTGCTATCAAATGGACAAATCTGGAAAGTTGCATGCGCAGAGGTAGCAAGGACTATGAAGGCTAACCAGCTGTTGTGTGGAAAAAGGAATTCCATGCAAAGAAATATGCGGGACTTGAAAAGGGAAGTTTCCCTAAACCCTATCTTCCTGATTATAACTACATTCCCTAAGTTTTATACTTGAAATGTATGAGGATATGTATTGCATGCATAGGATATTACATATTGGGAAGAATATTGAAAATTATATATTTATAATGAGCCACTAATGATAACTATTGCATTGGTGTTGGCATTAGTGGAAAAACCAACGACAACCTGGACATGGTTGAGTATGTTGCTGATGCTGATGAATGTGACCAGAAACCCTATGAAGAAAGGGATAAGGCAACCAGTCCATAATCAAAAGTTGGTGAGCAAAGTCTGCAATCCTCTGCAAGATACCAATCAAACTAGTAATGCCAAGGGTGTAAGTAGGACCCATGAAGGTAAGAGTTTGATTATGACAAATTCCATGGAATGGTAAAGGTAAGAGACCTCATACCATGTGGATATTTGAATTTTATAATGCATCTATATAGAAAGGTGTCATGCCTGTATATGTTGATTAAGCTTAATAGCCCAAGGAAAGTAAGTACTAATGATATTGATTATAGTAATGCATCCTATATGAGGTAGTCATGGTTAGGCCATGCATGGTGTGTTGAATGAATAGTATTCCTTAATGAATGCAAGGTAGCATTCAGTGGATATGCATTAAGATATTTTAAATCTTGCAGTTATGCATTGAATGGATGCATATGAAGGGTGTGAGTGACTGATTGCATAAGTATAGGTGCAAATGTTGTGATGCATTGCATGAATGCATTGAGATGAGTGCATGTGATATTATGAATAACTAATGGTTGAAATGATGAATTGATGACAATTTAGGAACCATTTCAAAGGTTGTTGTGAATACAGGTTAGTAAGTGCATAAAGAGGATAGTCATGATCAGTTGGCTGCCAGAAATGCTCTGTGGAAGAGCAAGGTGGTGCAAATGATACGCTTGTGAAGTAAGGAGTGTTTAAACATTTCATTTAATTTCATGAATGATGTGACTATGCCTTGCAAATGTTAGTATGCTAATGATTGCATGAAGTAAATGATTTTTGGTAATATTGATGTGATTAACAACTGGAAGTATTTGAATTTTATAAATTCTGAAAAAGGTTCAGTGATGATTGTAGCAATGAGAAGTTTATATGCATCCAGACTTACCAAGTGTTTGGTTGATTGAATCTCAAGTTTCAGGTAGATTATTTCGAGCATGGCAGTGAGAGGTAATACCCTGACCAATGCCAGAATCGACCATGTAAAAGAGCCAAACCTTATGAGAAGAGTCTTATGGCTGTAAAGCTAGTTGGCATGCATAATGGGTTGTTAAATTTGAATTGTGAATTTCGTATTTAAGAAATTGCTGACGACTACTAATCACTATTGGTTTGCATAAGATTGTGTCAGGAGGACACATTGTAAGTGGGTATTCGTATTATGTTAGAAGAAAACTAATTTCTATAGTAGACAGAATTGCAATTTCCTGTTGAATTTGATTACCAATGTCATTGCTTGGTTATGGAACAATCAATTTGGAGTGTATTATCGAATAATTATTGACTGTTTGGCTATTTGATGAATGTGCCAGGGGTACATGTTGCAAGAAGATCATGTGTGATGGCCTGCAAGAGCCAAACTTCATGGGAAGGTTTTCCCTTGGAAATGGGTTTCGGGTGAAACGCCATTGGACATTTTGGAAATGTCTCATCTGCACTACATGTTTGCTAGCAACATGAGTGATATGGTATAAATTATGTTGGTAAGACACGTCTAAACATGAAATGTGAAAAGGAGTTGGGATGGCAAACCAAGGGACTATTAACTCAGAGAAGGAGCCCCCATTCCTCCTTAACAAAGGCATACTGCGTCGCCAAATGGATAAGTGTTCTGTGACCCTTGCTGAAAATATGCATGTCAAATTATTAAAATTCTATATGCAGAACATGTTTTGATTTAATATCCATTATGACTGATTGCTTGAGTATGAATAGGTCCTACATGGCTAACATCGGAAAGGGGTGCACACTTTCCCGATGTCGGATCATGAAAGGGTTTTCAATATTGATTACACCCTAGGGAGTGGACACACTCTTGGTGTCTCAATACTTGATAGTGAATGATATGAAATATGGGTACAGTTTTAGAGCAATAATGCTTATGAGTTTTCTCATATTGCTTGTGTCGACAGGCTAAATAGATGCAGTTGGGTATTACACCCTAAAGGTAAAAGGTAAATGGTAAAGGTAAAGGTAAAGGTAAAGGTAAAAGCTAAATGGTTGCTGTGAGGGGTTGCAGAGTAAGGGGAATTGTTGATACAAATGTATGTTGGGTTGTTATATGCCTGAGGATCCATAGTAGATCCTAGACTTGGAAATGGTCATGGTAAAGTTCCAAGCCCAGTTGACATGTGTATGTGTTGGTGGATGTGTTGGCTGGACATTAATTATTTGATGTTGTGGAGTAGCCTGCATGTTGACCTAACATCTAATTCCATGGACGATACCAAGGCTTTCAAAGAGAAGCAGGATCCTGTGGACGAAGGAGGAAATGCACAATACAGATAAGTACTGGATTATTTTGCTTATGAATATACATGTGTATATGATTTGGTTATGATGTTTAAAGCTCTTGTTTTAGAGATAAAACTAATGAGAATAAACTAAACATGTGAATCTATTCAATGTTTGGATATAGGTATCGTTGGAAGTGAGGACTATGAGAGCATCCTAAAGGTGCATGTGGACATGTGACTGTCCTGGAGAGCTCAGAATGAGCGGTAATGAAAAAGGTGCTAGTAAGACTGTGGAGGTCCTAGCAGCCGAGACAAACCACGTGGAGAGAGTCCATGGTTTAGAGGTCTGAAATGGACCAGAGACACTAAGTGTCATGACCAAGAGAGATTGGTCCAGCATTCACGGTGAAGTGAAAGAGGTTGAGAGCTGAAAAGCCACAGCGGTGGTGTGGGTTCTAGGATGGAACAAAACAAAGAGGAGAAAAACTCTTGTTGCTCTCTCTTGCCCTTTTTAATTATTTATATCTATCTATCTATCTATCTATCTATCTATCTATCTATCTATCTATCTATCTATCTATCTATCTATATATATATATATATATATATATATGCATTGTGAAAACAAAAGAATGTTGAATGCATGTATGACTAAAAATGGAATGTGTGTATTTGCTGAAAGTAAATTATGAATGCTGGAATAGTTAATTCCCTTCCCAAGAATGGACATGAATGAGCTCGTGTGCCTGTTGGGAAGGCATGAAAAATATGAAAGACTCCTTGATGAGACTTGGACTATCATGCCAATTGGGTAATTAACTGACTGATTTTAATGTCTATATTATGCTTGGTCTGATAGAATTTCAATGGTGCATTTCACAGGTGAGAAAAGTGAAACCCGGTGGTGCACATTGATCATGGCAGCAAATCAAAAGTTGTTGGACTTGGATGGAAGTATCCTTCAAATTATTTCCAAGACCCAAGAAAATCTTGGGGAGATGCTCAAGACACAGAAAAGGCAGAATGAAATGAACCACCAGATTTTGCAAGACTCTATTGATTTGCAAAGGGAGGTGAAAAGCCTTCTAGGAGCAATCGACAAAAGAAAGGAAGGTGGATCAGCGATGGGACATTCGTCCAAGCGACTCATTGAGAAACGGTCCAAGCATGAAGACTCAAAGGAAATTGAGCAGGTAAAGATGAAGCAGCTAGTGAAATGCTGGGAATGCGGAGGACATCATTTACGCCGGGACTGCCCAATGAGGGAACATGATGAGGGCAACAGTCACAAATATCCTAGGCTTCCAGATAAGCTGAAAGATGAGAACCAGTGGGAGAAGTTCGTGGAAGCTGAGGGGCTTGGTCCTCAACGTTCAAAGTAAATAACTGAACGTGGAACAGATCTACAAAATTTTGAAATGTTGATGTGCAATTATATATGTATTGTATATGTATTCCTATGTATTGGAACACTGAGGACGGTGTTATTCCAAGGGGGAGGGGAATGTCACACCCTGGTTTTGACCCTGTTTGCATGATGTATATATTGTAATTAATCGTGGTGAGGAGCTAAAGGCAAAATTCCCACCATCGATTTGGTTGTGTATGTTTCGGCAATAGGGGTAGTTGCCGATGGTATATCGTGCTATCCAGCACATTATAATTCGGCATCATGTAAACACGCACATCAAATAAAATAAACCCATAACTAGCTACGAGTGTGCAATGTGAAAGATGAAAAGGGCATGATTCCAAAGGATAAGGGTGTGGGGGATGTCAACTTTGGTCTTTGTGGGGGGAAAAGCCTTGTTTTATTTTGCCACCTTCCCTTGTCTCATCCAACCTCTTAATGTCTTGCTGAGTGGGTGAGGAATTTATTGCTAAGTAGTGGTGGTTGTGGCAGGACCGTCAGTCCTTGCCCACGTGCCCACTCCACCAACAGACTCTCCTCTTCACATCGCTGGGGGCAGAGGGAGAGACCCTTCATTCTCTCCACGATCCCCACTTCTTCACAGTTTTGGTTCTGCTCGGTTATCCCTTCCTCACCGATTGCTAGTCTGTGGATGAATTTTCCTTCCGATTCACGCAGAGACGGTCTAGTTCATCCTCACACAAGGGTGGTAGCTCTGTTCTCCTCACTCATGGAGTCGGCATTTTTGGTCTCTGCCATTGTCGGATGGTGAATAATTGCTATGGGATCTCTTTTGTTGTGGATGGACTATTGTTTCCCACACTTTGTTGGTTGCATCTTTTCTCCTCACGCACATGAATTCTGCATTGGTTTTCTTCACGCAGGGAGTGGGTGAATTCATGGCTATCACTCAGGATTCTCGAGTGCAGGAGCCATTTTTTACACTTAGGGACTGTGTGTAAGTTTCCTTACTGAGTTGTGGCCCATGCATATGTTTTCCTCTGTGTTTTGCAGTTTGGTGCAAGTTTACCTCACGCACAGACCGTTGGAGTCGTTGTTCCCATGTTGTGAGCCGTGCTCACTAATTATGTTTTAGGACTATTGTCTTCCCCGCATTTTGTTGGCTGTGATGCCCAATTACGGTTTGGCCGCTATGGATTCCTAGTGAGCCATTTTCTGCCATCAATGATGTACCTGTTGGGACTATGTAAAGTTGCCAATTGTGGCCGTGTATGCTGTCTGCTGTGTTCTGCATTGGTGTTTTCCCTTGTCTGCACTGGGAGCTTGGCTTCTCCTTGGTTTTGAGACTGTGGATTGTTTCCATCACTCATTTTGAGTCTGTGGATGTCAAGTTGCCCTGGTTTTGGGTTGTTGCTAAGTTGTTTTGGCCATGTTAGGGCCAAGAACAACTCTGAGTTGCCTTGTGGGCTTCAGCTGTGTTTCCTCTTTTGTTTGGGACTGTCTCCGGTTGTCTTCACAGAGCTGTGAAGGGATTTTTTTGCTGCGGTATGCAGGGGTTGGTCTTCGGACCGTTGAGAGTAGGATTAGAGGCTGTGTATGCATGAGAAGACTGGTGTTGAGGCCACCAGCTTGGCATTTAGCCTGTCCTAGCTCCTTGATGGCCTGATAACCCAACTGTGTTGGCTTGGCTATGCTTTGTGTAAGCCTGCATTGACCCTTATTCCTTGAGGAATCATGCCTAACTCGGGGGTGGCAGCGTTGCTGAGAGATTGATGAGGATGTTGGCCTACGGTTGGGTGGAACGTTGCAGCAACATAGCTGGTTGCAGGAGAGTTCTTCATTAAAAGATAAGTATTCCTGATTGTTTCATCTCTGCTATATCTACTGTTTCATGAATCATGATGAACATGTTAAAGGATGGAATGTTTATGTTTGCTTTCACTGAATGTTGAGGAACTATGCATCTTGTATGATGGATTATGCACCTTAGTATGCATTTTGTTTAATCTTTTAATTTCAGCATTGTTGACTATTTATGTTCATGGGGCTATTTTACCGTATGCATTGGTGTTGGTCGTGTCCTCTTCACCGGTCGGAGGGTCGGGGATGTGACAGCTGAGTAGAACTCTAGTGTGTGGAGGCTACAGGTATCGTAGAGATGAGGGTTGGATGGAATGATATGGGATATATGGATGGAAGTTATGAAGGGATTGTGAGGGAAGTCAAGGAAGGAAGTGGTATTACGAGAGGAGGAGGACAAGAGAAGAGGATAAGGATAGGAGAGAGTCTTGTTGTGACCAAAACATGAGACTATGAGAGAAGACCACATGGGATGAAGTGACCCTGCAGTGACAAATGATACAACTAGGCTATGCCCGAGTCCAAGAAAATACCAACCCAGAGAAACAACATACCCACATCTTCGTGCACTGTGCCACACTCAGGAAAAAACACAACTTCGACTCCGGCTTGTCCGATGTGCCAACAACACTCTAATACTAACGGATCATTGACTATGCGAAGAAGGTCAAGGATGGTGGGAAATGATGAAAAGTTACCCCTTGTTTCATTAGAATGAGACTAAGGATTCCAAGCAATAGTGGTTGTTGTGTGAAGTAGTGTGCATTGTCAAAAAAAATGCGGATGATAATGTCAATAAGGGCCAATTGGCGACAACCCTTCGAGGTCACACATTGGAATGGTTCATGAATTTTATACAAGTACCCTCAAGGATTCTAGCAAAAATGCCGGCTAACGCTACAAAAGGATTGATTGAAGAATTCAAAAAACCTTTATCTGAGGTGCAGTATATCACAGAATTGAAGGAAATTAAGCAGTATCCAAATGAAATTGTCTTGTATTTAGATCAATGATTTAAGACACTAATGGAAAGAGTCAACTTTGAGATGAGTAATATTTAGCATAAGGAATGGTTCATCACAACATTGCTATCTCATATCCGACAACCGTTGATGCAACAAAATATTACGACATGAAGCAAGGATCTAGAGATTGCGATGAAGTTAGAAGCTTCACCTGTTGGCGAGAATGCAATTGGTATGAACCAGATTCAAACATAGCTCATGAATCTGACCCTCCAATTGCAATATTTCAAGAAAGGAAAAGATCATCACAAGAAAGCGTGGTTTACTCGATGTCGCGTAGAGGGACATCATAAGGATCAGTGCCCAGATTTTTGAAACTACCTATTATTGACAGAGCCAAACCCATCAAGTTATGGTGGTATGCCATGGTTCCCTATATTCCAAATTTATGGGCATCGAAATGAAGATTGTGGATGTATGAATAATATTATTATGAAGCCAACAAATATATACTCCACATTTTGCTGGTCTATTGGGCATGAAGATAAGGATTGTTGCGCATATGATCTACTTCAGAACAGAACAATGGACCTGTACTATGTGAAGGGAGAGGACCATTGAACAATACAACAACTGTAGCAATAGCCATAGCTAGAATAACCACCACCTCAACCTCATTTTTTATTGCAGCCGCAACCGCAGATGTAGTTTGCACTGCAACTACAACCGCAGATACAGTTTGTACCACAACCGTAGTTTTTTTCACAACCACTGTATAATCAGATGTAGATGGATCCACAATGGATCCACAATAGCCACACTATGATCAACCACAAGAGTATGTTCTACAGTAAATGAATCCCTCACAATAGAAATTCAATCAACCACAGTATCAGTAACAAGGAGTATTTCATGGAGTATTCCGAGGAGGATGAGGTGGAGGATTTGGTCGAGGAGGAGGAGGAGGTCGAGGACCAGTGAAATATTATAATTTTGGAGTGTTAGGACATTATAAGAGAGATTTCCTACAATTTTAAGCACAGTGTACTTATTGTATTATTGTTGACTACACTGTTGAGAATTGTCCATATTTGATCACGAAGTGGCGGGAAGGAAATGCTCCACATTTGCAGAACTAGAACCAGAACAAGTTGCATAATCAAAATGAGAACTAAAACACAAATAAGAATGTGAACCGACTAGTGAATCCCCCACCAAAACTGAATCAAGGACCAACAGTTGTGGTGATCTCAGTAGAACCAAGAATGTAGGATGCTGATGTTATTGTCATTACTCGTGGAGGTGTGATGACGGGAGAAGATAGCCTTGTTATGGAGAGAAATTCCTATGGCTTGGGGTACCACAATAGACAACTTGACTCCAAAAATCAATCCTTTCCAATATGCAAGAGAAATAAAATATCTAACACTAAAGGATAAAAAATCAAACCTTATTCCGAATGGTTGAAGTAGATCCCCGTTGAGCTTTCCAACTCCAGCTTGAATTGATAAATTACTTGCCATCGATAGTTCTTTGGTGCATTTAGGATGGTGAGCTTTCCATCATGCAAATTTTATCAATTGCCATGGTGCATTTAGGATTCTAGGCCAATCTAAGATGCGCGCCTCAGCCCATGCGGAAATTGAGGATTTTTCCACGTATAGGGTTGGATATACGTGGAAAAATACCTCAAAGTTGCATACATACGCAGTTTTTTAGCAAACAGTCATGTATGCAGCCACGTTCAATGTTTTTCAAGTGTTCTAATGTATCAAACTTAAAATTTATGTGTAGGATGGTCCTAGAATGGAGAGAACGTGAGGACGGTGATGTAGAAGGGGAAGTAAGGGCAGATCTAATGGCTCAACAAGCTTTGTGGTCATGTGGGCTCTACAAGTTTTGGTGTCTTGGTGGTATACGGGCCAAACCAAGACTGCTGCAAATGCTAGTAGACTACTAGGATCCAGACTTAGAGTCGTTCCAGATAGACGGGATGTCCCTCACCATAGAAGTGGAGGACATATATTTTATTATTGGACTTTCCCGATGGGGGGAAGTGGTGAACCTATGCTCTCGTGGGTCCGGAGGTGTCTTGACTATAGATGAGTACATAGCAGTGTATTGTTATCTGAACATGGAGAAGGTGGGGAGTTAGATCCCAACTAACTCGATACAGGTGATAGGCCTAAAGGCCATTCTACTGACACTAGGTAGGATAGCAGGGCTAGCCTCACTCCATCAGGCCTCATGGCCATTGATGTTCTATGCTGTGGAGTGCATGAGGCCCATAGTTTATGACTGGAGTATGACATCATTGAGCAACATGAAACAATAGCTTAGCGACTGCAAGATGGGAAGGGTGCGAAACTTCAGTTTTAGCAGCATACTGAGCACGTTCTTGTTCGAGCGTGTTTCAGGATTGAGCCCTAGAGTTGACGTTCCTCTACACGGGGTACGAGATCCGGCCCAACGGCGTTGTGTAGATGCTATGCGTAGACTGGGTGGAGGTAGGGTGTCCAACCCCTATCCAACTGATTTCTTTCCATGGTGGCGATGATAGATAGTTTCCGTCGATCATTACCCCTATGCAGGGATAGATTTTCAAGGAGACCCCAACATGCCGCTACTACCAAGATCGGCATACGGTGACATTGGTAACGAACCTTGACCCTCTTTTAAAATTTTTGAGTTATTTAATTTTTTGTGTTTTCTGATTATGTGGAATCAAAAGACAAGTTTTTGGGTGACAATACATAGTGACATCCTACCATATCCATGCATGTGTAGGACCACAGTGGCTTGAAGGATTCCCTCGTCATAGACGGAGGGGAAGAGGGGATAACATTACAGGTGTGGATGCAGAGTGAATGATCCAAAGCATTCATACCAACTTCATGAGGTTGACACACAGAGTACCTATGGTGCAAGTAGAGGACTTGCCTGAGGCCATGCAGCGCTAGGTGGTGGGTGTACCACAAGCATCGGTGCGGTTATTTCAATAGCTAGCTAGATCTGTGGTGACATTCCACAATCACAACCCCCCTCCTCTTCCACAGGCTTAGACACCTGGGAGTGATACATTTTGTACTACCGTGTATTTATATTTTGGTGGCTCAAGAGCCCCATTTTTGTATTATGACACTATGTATTACCACATTTTGGATGTTTATAAATTTTTTTTATGATGATTGATTTATTTATTTACATGTGTAAAAATTTATGTTTGTAATGAGCTTATTGTCTATGAAACAAATGCCAATCTAACACATAGTTAGCATATGAGTCAGCAACCTGATTATTAATTCTTGGAACATGTATGTATGTTATATTGTCAAATTTCCATTCTAACAATCTCACACGTAAGAATCTTCTTAATAATGTCAGATCCCTGACATGGTACAAACCATTAAGACGTGACACTACTAACTCCAAATCAAGATGTACCTCAAGAGAGAGAACACCATGTGAAATGGCATCTCGTAGAAGCTCGATAATGGCACTATATTCAGCAAAATTGGTTGAAGAGGGCCATAAACATACACCTCCTGAAGAGAATAGCTGACTCGTAGGAGTATAAATCACCCAAGCAGTAGAGGTTGAGTGTTGAGTGTGACGGATCGCACCATCTGTGAATCCTATGAAGGTGGAAGATTCCACTGACATCTGCCAAAAGGAACAGAAACTAATCACAAAACTGATCACCATAAGAAAAGACCTACCTATGCAAAACTGTACAATAATATACAATAGTCAGCCTTGGATGAAAATCATGCATAGTAATTTTTAAGATAGAGCCCATTTCTAGGCTTCGCCAAAGTTGTTCCCTCATAATCCACTAACTCATAAGTTCCCTTCTCTAACACATGTTTAACGACATAAGGACCACGCCACATGGGGTTAAAATTTCCTGCCCCCTAGGATTCTTTCCGTTGATCCCATAAAAGGACCAAATATCCCTCACTAAACCTCCTTGGATGGACAGACTTATCGTACTGGACCTTAACGTGACTCTTATTCACTTCTAGAGCCACCAAGGCATCTCAGCATTGCTCATTAAGTTCCTCTAAGTGGACCAAACGCTCCTCCAATGGGGAAGTGTCTAGTAAGAGCTCTATGGCTAGCTTCAAAGAAGGAATATTGCACTCAACCGACAATACCGACTCCACTCCATGTATAATATGATATGGAGAAAAACCTGTGGCAGTCTTAACAATGATTCTATAATCCCACAAAGCAGGATATAACATAATGTGGCAATTCGTCTTGCTTTGTGCAATGGTTCGTTGGAAAATTGATTTGAGTGATTTGTTCACTACTTCAACCTGTCCATTTGCTTGAGGGTAGTAAGAGGAGTAATTCTCTTTCTTGTACCCTAACTTTGAGGCCAACTCTTCTATCATACGATTCTAAATGTGCATGCCATGGTTAGTGACAAGCTCATTCGGAATACCGAACCGAGTAATAATCTAGTTGAATACGAAGTGTGCGGCTATCTCACCATTGGATTTAACTGTAGGCATAGCCTCAACCCATTTCATGAAGTAGTCAACAACCACTATGATATGATGATTCCCCCCAGCCAAAGCTAGGTTGCAATCCATGAAATCAATCCTGCACTTAGTGAAGAGACCGGCGGTGATGATGGGATGTAATGGGGTAGGTCACAAGTGCATATTTCATGAAAACACCTGTCAAGGGTGGCACTTCTTAACCGCATGTACACAATATTTAAAGATCGACGACTAGAAGTAACTTGCTCTTAAGACTTTTTGGTCTGTAGAAAGCCCAGATAAATGACCACCACAGGCCCCTCCATGGCAATCATTCAGCACAAGCTCAGCCTCCTCATGAGTTAAACAATGACGTAAAATTGAGTCCACCCCACAGTGGTACAAGTTTTTATCCACTATGAGGTAATTTTTGGATACGTGACGTAATCATTGTCGTTCATCCCGTGAGAGGTGAGTAGGGACCTTCAATGTTTGTAAATATATGATGATGTCTCCATACCATGGATCCAAAGTTGAGATTAATAAGATGTGCTCATCGACAAATGTATCTTCACAAACCATCTCCTCCTCCTCATTTAAGAAATCCGATATAAGCTACGCAAAAATTAATGATTTCTTTGATTTTGCTAAAACAAACTCAAGATCAAATTCTTGCAAGATGACAATCCATTTATTATACTTTCCCCCAATCATCCTTCGAGTGAGGACGAATTGAAACAGATTGACATGGGCTACAACCAATGTTTGGTGAAGGATAATATAATGTCTTAACCATTGAACCGCATGCATGGTAGCTAAGGCAAGCTTCTCAACATGGGAATAACGGACCTCCACATTAATAAGGTTCCGGATCAGGTAGTATATGACATGGTCTTGGAGTTCCTCACCCTCTTGAACCAAAACCATACCAATCGTCTCCATGGATGTGGCCACATAAAGTATAAAGTCATGGCTATAGTCGGGTGGACTAATCACCGGGGCTGATGCTAAGGCTCGTTTAAGCGCATCAAAGGACTCTTGGGATCGCTCATCCCAACAAAAGGTGGTGTCCTTTTTCAAAAGACGCATAAAGCCTCTAGTCAAATTGGAAAAGTTGACAACGAATCTCCATAACAAGTTTGCCATGCCTTGCAAACATTGAAGATGTCTAATGTTTTTCGGGGGTGAGACAACTGAAGTATTGCCTCTACCTTCAAAGGGTCAACTCTGATACCCTCCTTGGAGACAATGAACCCTAATAAGCAACTAGACTTCACGCAAAATATGCACTTGTGAGGATTTAACCTAACCAAATAATGGCGGCACCTTTCGAACACTAATATCAAATGATAGGAATGACACATTCTCATACAAGAATGAGTGGCAAGGTCATCCAAAAATACCTCAATAATTTATTTGAGATCATGGAAGATCAAGGTCATAGGCCGCTGAAAAGTGGCTCCGGCGTTCTTAAGGCCAAAAGGCATATTCCGATATGCAAAGGTTCCCCAAGGGCAAATAAAGGCAGTCTTATGTTGGTCCTCAGGTTTAATTTGTACCTGATTGTATCCGAAAAAGTCATCCATAAAGGAAAAAACCTCGCTACCCGCACACTCATCCAAAATTTGATCAATAAATGGTGTGGGGAAATTGTCTTTAGGACAGGCACTATTCAAGTCATAGAAAACAATGCATATATAGATCGCTCCCTATTTCTTATCCACCGGAACATGATTTGAAACCCACTCCATCAAGGGGATGGGATAGATAAAACTGGCTTTCAACATCTTTTCTATCTTTGCCTTATTCGTGGGTGCTTTCCTAGGATTCACTACACGCAAGCGTTGTCGAACAGGATTAGCATTGGGATAATTTTTAATCTCATGTTCAACAATGCAATGGTCGATACCTGACATTTCATCATAAGACCAAGCAAAGATATCACGAAATTCTTTAAACAGCTTGGTGTATTCCTGAATCTCAACATGGGAACATTCTGCCCCAATATAGACATTCTCAATCCTGCTAGGATGGTGAGAGATATTGGTAGGAATGGTAGGAGATATATTTTCCATGTTCCCAGCAGCCATCGGACTAGGAGAGCTTAATGGAAACATGGGACTACCAATTCTCTCACTAAGAACCTCCCTAAATTCCTCACACTCGAAGTGGTCAAGCTCGGGAAGAAAGTAAGATCTATGATGCAATTCTTCCCAAGGTGGCTCAAACCCTGACATGGCTTCAATAATCGCTTCATCTAAAGGAAAAACACTATCAAGGAAATAATGTGCATGAGAATATTGAACTGCCCATGCAGGCAACACATACGGGTCCTCCTCCTCCATCCGCGAAGAGGAAGGACTAGGCTCTACGACACACCCAATATTAGCTTGATAAGCTACCATAGTTGCAAGCAACGGCACGTCCATCATGATGAGCTCACTCGAAGTATTCAGTGTAGGAAGAATCCAAGGATCTTTCATATGGTTCGTGTGAAAAGACACCGATCTCACAGATGTTGAAGCCTCACCAGAACTAGACCCTATCATAAGGACAGGTGCAAGACAAATAAAGCTTCCCATAAGAGATGGATACATTCCCACACCCACACTCTCAGTTGTCAGCTAATAGTGCTCTACAATCGAGATCGAATCTCCCAAAGATGCGGTAATCGACGGATTCTTGAATGACATTTGATCAATTTTAACTATCTTCCCATTAAATGGAAAGCGTACAATGTGAAATAGAGAAGAATCTATGGCTTGCATACTGTACATCCAATTCCTACCCAGCAAGAGATTATAGTCAAGGGGCGCATCAACCACCTCGACCTCTATCGCAACAGTCTTCACTCCCAAACAGACCTTAAGGGAAGGAAGGATCCCGTGTGGCCTAAATGATCTCCCATCAAAATCAGTCAACATGGTACTGGATTTAGACAATTGAGGGGAACTTAAACCATTCCAACATGATAAAGACATCACAGAAGTAGTAACGCCTTCATCAATCATAGTGCACTTGATGGTCATGTTAAGACATTGTACATGAATCAAAAGAGACACATAATAAGGCAAGCGAGGCTGCAGTCCCATGGTTTCAAATTTAATCATGGAGGAAGAATTATCATTATTCACACCAAGGGAAGAAAGCAAATCCTTCCTTTGCGAAGGACAACTCTGAAGTACTTCTAGTGCAGACATCGCACAAGGAGTGTGGCCCAAATCCTCGACAACAGAATAGTTCTGGGTGGCTCGAGCATTAGGATTGTGCCCCGAATGCTTAAGGAATCCCTTAGGAATGTGAGGTGCAGCTTCAAGTTTATCCACATGTTTTTCAATACACAAAGGAGTCCCTGGTGTATCAGGTTCCTTTCCTCGGTCAGGTTGTGATAAACATAGTCCTTCACACGGGTCACAACCTTCGTAGCACGCACCATGTTGATGCAACCATGACCACTAGCCTCCGACGGATCTTGATCACCACCAAATTGATCATGGGTCCTTGAGTTGATGTTTTGGTTGTGAGGTAAAGAGTTGGTCAGCAAAGATGGGCCCTACACTAAGAATATCGAGGCTTCATCGATACGAGGGCACAAGTAAGTGAGGTGATCCTCCTTACATAACTTGCAAGGAAATTTAACCTTACGTTTAGATTGTTTGTCCCCCCAGCACTTCAGGTATTCTTTTCATTAGTATTATCATTTTCATTCCTATTCCCACCCTTACGATTGTTTTTACCCTTCTTTCTATTCCTTTCGAGTTGCTGGTTACCCTTCTGGTCCGACGATTGTACCAAAAGCACACTCGCCATTAGGGTGTACCCGAACAAGATGAAGCCGTGGCTTGTACCGAAGCAGATTGGTTGATCAACAATTGACTAACCTATTGCAAAACCGAATCCACAAGCTTAGCACTTGCACAACCAACAATGCCATCGGCATGTGGTCTAGGTTTAACTTTGAGGTCAAAACTAGAATGTGGAGCGTTGGGAATGATCTCATATAATAAACCGGACTGGGCATAAATCAAGTCCAATTCCTACGCCCTAAAAATGGTTTGTTCCTCGTTTTGAACTCCGAATGTAGAAACATCCTTCGCTATGTAAGGAAATAATGAATTAAGGAACCACCCCAGGAGAAACTCCGGTGGTATGAAGGCTTTAATCAACCTCTTCCATCTACACCACTCTTGGATATGGTTTGAGATATGCGTGGCTTTATCCTGCCGAAATGTCGACAAGAGTTCCGTACCAATGTTGTAACGCACTGGTAGCTAGAATTTGTTGAGAAAAGTTATCGCTAGGTCATTGAACAAAGCGAATGCCCCCCTAGGTAACTCTATATACCATTTCGCGGCAGGCCCTGTAAGGGTGCGTTGAAACAGCCTTAAATGAATCAAATATTCATGTAAGGAATTGGAAGAGCACCATAGGTGAAATGTAGTAACATGTTCACTTGGATCCTCTCCTCGTTTTCCAGGTATGTCCAAGGGAAGCTTATTAGGGACAGCCGACCAAGTCGGGTCATGATATATATGATCGTTCATCAGTCTCGACAAGTTAGGAAGATTTAGTGTTGTGAGGAAAGGGATCCTAAGATGAGTAGGTCGATGGACTGCTCCCTAATAGTTTTTCTTCACATAAGTATGCTTACTGTAACCACCATGGCCTTGGTCATAGTGCCCTCCTCCCATTTGACCCATGTAGGGTGGCATGGAAGCACCATAATGTGGTGTACCTTGACTATGTGGGGCTACAAAGCCATAATTAGGAGAGTAAGTAGGTTTTTGATACCTGTACACATAAGGTGAATAACTGTGTCCATACTGCTTCCCATAAGAAGGTCCATAATACATCCCATGAGATGTCCCATGAGACACTCCATAAGTAGGAATGTAGGCTCTGGAAGTAATGACATGACCTCTAGAAATAGGGATACGACCCCCCGAAAAAATAGGAGGTACTTGAACTTGAGACACAACTGTGCGAGTAGCAGCAGTACAGACATGACTCGTAGCGACATTCCAACCCAAAGGACCACATGAATGAGGTGGAGGAATGACATTTGAAGAACAAGGAACCAAGGATGAAGGGATCTGTGAAATTATGTATGTGGTGTTCCCTATAGTCACTCATCTTAGATCTGGTATCCTAATAGGATCACTAACCCTAGTTCTAGGAGGAATATGTGATGTAGCTTCCATCGCTGGGATGGAAGGTGCAATATGGCTTGTGGTCCCAAACCTCTCTGCATGGTAAGGAATGGGAGTGCCCCCAGGCATAGTGTTAGGTTCAAACTCCGACTCAACATGAAATGTCAAATCATGTGTGGGAATACAAGACATACCATAACTACCATAACTAGTGCTCACGGGTTCATAATGAGTCTCATCATCCAGCATTCCATACCGGCGATGCGTGAATGGGGGATCATAGCTAGAGTAAGTAGGTCTATCATGAAAAGTACCTATCTCAGAAATTACAAGACCTAACTCAGAAATTACAGGCATATCAGGTGAAGGATCATAGGTAGGAGTAAACTCCTCGGCATCCACTCGAAGTGGAGAAGAAAGATCAGGAATACTATCTTCATGATCTCCCATCATGTGTGAATATATATGCGAAGTATTCCACCTGGACCTTCTATTTCTCTCTCCCAAAGGAGGAGGAGAGGTAGAAGGTAGAATTCCTACTAAATGACGAGAACGGCGAGGAGCCGCACCCGAATCCACAATGACTCAAAAATATAAAAGACTCTCTAATTACGCGAACCTTAAGCAAGCTAACGTGCATAGAGCATACACCAATAAAACATAAAGCCAAACACAAGAAATCAAGGGTAGGATAAGTGAGCTCCTGAATGAATCAGGTACGTATCTCCTAGGAGAGGCTTGAGACTCCCATACACAACAAGTAGAGGTATGTAACTAATTATTGTGGCCCTCATCTTCAATGCGTAAAGCAACTGTTCTGTCCGACTGAAACCTGGCTAAGAAACCTACAGAATAACCCCTGCAAAGTACCCCCTAGATATCCTAGGTAAGGAAACTAAGGTCACCTCAATATAATCAATGGTCAGGTGAACAGTCACAGGCAGGATTGACCGTATGGGAAGGGTAGCAAAGCCCGAAATTCTCGAAAGAGCCCTCGGATATGAATACAATCCTAGAAATATCTCCGGTGCTACTCAGTTATGACTATGAGTCATCCCAATCAATAACTACTCACACTGCCTCGTGCTTAACTCCCTTTTGAGAGGAGGATCCTAAGAAACACCAATTATACCAAGGAATTTCATACTGTCACCTGGACAGACACATACATGTTGTTGTTTGGTGGTCTAGGAGAATTTACTGACAATGAACTATTCCAAGACCCTAAAACCTAATCTTGTTGGTGTACCCTATCAAAGAAAATAGTGTAATTCATTTTAATTAAGTGTTTATTTTATTTGGCTTTATTACTCAAAAGAGGTAGATGGCCATGCAACTAATGGTGTTATGACGCAACATGAAGCAAAATGCACACCTAACAATCAATGCAAATGCATTGTGTCCAATGAAAACAGGGTATGCTACTACATGAAATGCAAAAAAATAATTCAAATGATAAGTACAATCGTTCCTATATGAAGTCTTGACTAATACATCAAAGCAAAACCTAGTGCAAGTACCACGCAAAATTCAAAAATGCAATGCATAATGATGCAAATAAGCAAATATTTTTGGATTTTTTAAAACAAAAATGAGATACTAAAGCAAAAGAATGATTATACTAACCCTAGACTTGGAAAGCACACTCAAACAACACTCACACAAAGTACTAACGTAAAAGAAATCTAATGCACTAATCCCAAAACAAAAAATTGAAAATGCAATGACAAGAACATTCGTAAAAAAAGAAATTTACCCTAAAAAAATGTCTCTGGTCAGAAACAGAGGTGTATACAGACTCTAGCAATGCCAAAGGAGACTCAGCAATTATCAAAATTCACCCAACAATAATCAATCTTCCTCTAGAAGGAAAAACTAAGGGCATATGCGACTGTTTGTAGTAAACCCGCATATGTATGCAGATATATCAGTGAAAACCGCATATATACACGACTGTGAGTTAAAAACACATGTACAAGAAGAAAAGTGCATAAAAACAAAGACAAACAGACAAGCTGAGACAAACTTCACACCAATCAAACACTACCAGGCATACATGCCCCCAGACCTGACACAGAAATAGAGAAATAAGAGCAATTCAAAGTCATTGAGTGCCGATAGAAAACCCCCAAAGGACAACTACTAGGAAATCCCTAGCGGAGTCACCAATTCTGTTATGGAGAGAAATTTCTATGTCTTGGGGTACCACAACAAACAACTTGACTCCAGAAATCAATCATTTCCAATATGCAAGAGAAATCAAATATCTAACACTAAAGGATTAAAACTCGTACCTTATTCCGGACGGTTGAAGTAGATCCCCATTGAGCTTTCCAACTCCAGCTTGAATTGATAAATTACTTCCTTAACAATTAGGAAATAAGACAAGCATGCTATATATATATATATATATATATATATATATATATTGGTGTTATATCTACTCTATCATATATCATCAACAACGTGTAAGCATTTGAAATCATCCATGGATAAAATATTCATTCAAACATACATTATTGGGCAAGAAAAGATATTTCTATTAATATAAAATTATATATTACAATGAATACAACCTCTGTCGGCATGTCTGCGAATCAGAGAAACTGAATACCCCACTTGGGCCTCCTCCACCTCAATCCTCCATCTCTCGATAGAAAGCTCACAAAAAAAGGCAAGCTTGGGAAGAACACCAAAGTGCTCCAAGGGACAAAGGGATGTAGACTCAAGCATAAGTTCCGACAACAATGGACTATAGTTTCTTTGCTCTCAATTCTCACATATTCTTCAATGTATCCAAAGGGTTCCTTATGTAGTTCTTAAATGGGGCAATGAAGGGTCGAATCTGAGCAAAATCAAGGCATATGGAAGGCTAGGATACAAGTGAGTTAGATTCATGTCAAGGAAAAATCCAAAAGAATTTGGCCTTTTGCACACATCCCGGTGTATGCAGTTTTAGGGGTCAAACCCGCGTGTATATGCGAGAAAGGGTTTAAAAGTCACGTATAGAAATTTAAGCATATTTTTAGGGATGATCTTAGAAACATCAAAGGTATAAAAAAGGTCCATGGGGTCCACAGAGTCTGTAGAGGGATAGGGGAAGGCCATACAAGTGTGATTCACCAGGTGTGGTAAAATCAGCTATAACAAGCCCATTTATACAAATCTGGTTGGCTAGAAAGAAGAAGGTGTAGTTTGATGTCGACACTAAGAAACATATGTTCTTTGAAGCATGAGATGAGATAAGAAGAGATCAATTTAAGTTGCATGTTTATGAAATGACAACTGTTTTTGATTCAACTTTGGTAGCAAGACCATCGTGATAACATGGTACTTTGAAGAAATTCTTTGAAAGATGCTTGTCGCTGGAAAATGATCCCGTTGCTCTTGCCAATATTGAGAATCTGTTGAATTGACTGGCCAATGGATGGAAGGATTCTGCGGTGAACTCCTTACAAAAGAAAAACATGGGAAAAGAGATGTGCATGAATATTCAGATTAGGGACTATGAGGTAGATTCAGTCATATTGAATCTAGGCTCAGACATCAATATTCTAACAAGGAAGACATGGAAAAATGGGAGGCTATAGTTTTTTTGGTCCCTCGTGCAGCTGCGACTAACTAACCAGGCTAGAGTAACATCGACCGGGCGAGTTCGACATCTTTCCATGGAAGTTGAAGGGATGTAGACTTTTGCTGATTTTGATGTTATTGACGTTGTTGATGGTGGAGGCTCCTATCCAACATTGTTGGGTATTGGATGGGCCAATGATAGCTTGGCATGATTAATTTTAAGAAGTGAGTGATGAACTTTAAGAATCATGGCATCAGAGTCATAACTCCGATGGATCCAACTAAAGGGTGAAGATATGTTGAACCGGTTAAGGAAGAAGTTGTAAGAGGATGGGATCATGCATATAACATTTTAGAAGATTATATCCATCCGAATTTCGATGGGGAACTTGCTTAGTGCATCTCTATCTTTGTGTCTTCTAACTCTGATGATGCTTTAGAGAAATGGAATAATTGGTTACATGAGCTATCGCTAAGGAAGTGTGGCCTAATTACTGAGTCTTTGTGCAGATTTGCAACCAAGGCTGTTGAATTACCAATATATGAAGGACTTCCAGATTTGTCTGAGTTTCTATTGGAATTTGAGGATAAGGTGTGAGAACCACAATGATTGTTGGCATTGGATGAAGCATTTAATGATCCAAAAACAATATCTTTGCTACTCTATGACGTTAACATGAATTGCATAAAGAACATGAATGAAGCTCACAAATCCATAAGAAGAGAACCAAACAACATAGACAATACACACATAAAGACAACAAGTTGATAACAGAGTTCGTCCAGGATGGACTAATTCTCCGGGCCTGCTTCTCAATAGGAAGGCCGATCTATAATCTCAGCATAAGGAAAAATACATGGCAATGATACAATGATACCTTGGCGAAAATTGTTAGGAAGAGAACCAATGCCCAAAACAAAACCAGACTGCTTCCAGCAACTCCGAAGCCTAAAGACGGTGTAAAACGAGTATAAACACTCGTACCTTCCTCCTGCAGAGCTACACAATCTCCCTTCTCTTCTTTAGCTACAAAGTCTCCACTCCAAAGCATGAGTCGCAAATGGAGAATAAGAGGGTTTATATAGCTTGAGAAGACCCCCTTCACATGTTTCTCATGAATTCTTAGTTACAACAAATTTTCCTAATTGGGCATATGGTTGAAAACCTCTAGGTTTGTTTTGGTTTCTTGTTAATGTGTTTAAATCATATAGTTAGTAAGTTGTGGAACTATACCAACCATAGATATAAACATAGCACTTTTCATTTAGTTTAAACCCAAACAATTCATAATAAAGTTTGTTTATAACCCACTTGGGCCATGATTCATTGCATTGTTTCAAACTCCAACTGACCCATTTTCCATAGTTTATAAGTAGACATGTGTTGAAATCTTTTGCAACTGAGCGGTCCCGTCAAGGTCAGAATTGGTTGGCATATCGTTCAACTATATAATTGGTTGAGTGGTCAGAATGGTGGGCTCCACATGCAGTTCTGCATTGGTCAGAGCTCCTGGTCATCACGTTGAAGGGGAGAACCAGGGGTCGAGGCTAGCCCTGGCCCCTTTTTGCACCAATACAAACTTTAACCCAACCTTAAATACATTTTACTGCATGCGCATACCAAGAACCACATGTAGCCCGAGTGGCGAAGGTGCTCAGCATTATTTGTAGAGGTCATGGGATTAAACCCCGTGGAGGCCATAATTTTTGTATTAGACATATTGTCCAATCCCGTGTTTCCATGTGGTGGCCTGGGATTGGTCCACCTTATGCCCAGTCAGCGTCCAGTCAACTACCAAGTCACTACCTGTACTGCCACATGTTCAATCTCCATTGGTTCGTATGTACATGCCATGTCACCTCGTCCATACTGTATGGATTCCACGTGCCACCCTGGCAGTGGTGCCACATGGCACCCCCATTTTGCCAAATTTGTCTGTTTCATCAATGCAACAGAACGCGATAACTTTCTCATATGGATTCCATTTGAGGTGAAACGAATGTCGTTGGAATCATCTCAACGAGCCCTTAGATCTAGTGGTGGTTTTTCTAAGATTGGAGGACTTAAAAAAATTTCCTTCTTGGATCCTCCTGGATCATTCCTCCCCACTGAGAAGTTTTTGGCCTCCAAAATCCTTTACTAATCAATATATAGGTGAGGGAATTGCTCCCTCACTTTCTCCTTCTCGATCCACTTGGATTTGCTTGGATGAGTTCCTCTAATGCCCGCTCGAAGATAATCAACATCACCTCTGCAAGAAGTCCTTTTCCTTCTGTCCAAGATGACATCTTCCTTTAGCTCATCCATGTACTCAGGAGCAAATTCATCAACTGATGGAAATGAGACATTCTCCCTTTCATCCATGATCATGGGAGGCTCATAGAGTTTCAAGTTCTCCACATTCACCACTGAGTAGATTTGCATGTATGGCGGTAGCGCTAAGTGAATGGCATTCATCCCAATCTTCTCCAAGATGGTGAGGGGACCATATCTAATGGGCTTGAGATTCTTTCCTTCTCCTTTAATCCTCTCCTTGCTGATGTGAAGACACACTTGATCTCCTACCTAAAACTGATGATCAACTCTATGCTTGTCATGGCAAGCCTTGTACTGGGCTTGACTCTTCTCCAACTACTCTTGCACTATTTGATGTACCTGTTGAACTCTCTGAATGAAACTATGGGCTTTGTCTTCATCCTTGGAAGTGCTTGAATCAACCTCTCTCCCATAATTCAAGTCCAATGGACTCTTTGGCAAGTACCCAAAGCATGTCTCAAATGGCAAGCTCTAAGTGGAAGAATGCATAGCCTTGTTGTAGGCATGCTGCACATACTGGATTTGCTCATCGCATAACTTAGGATGCTTGTTGCATTAACCTCGAAGCAAATGAAGAACTGTCCTATTGACTACCTCTGTCTATCCATCGGTCTATGGATGGAAAGCAGTGCTCCTCTTCAGCTTGGTGTCCATCATACACCATAATTTTGTCCAAAACTCTCCAAGAAATCAGGAGTCCCGATTCGAGATAATGGACATAGGGAGTCCAAAGTGAACCCATACATGCTGAAAGAAAAGAGAAGCAACCTGCTCTGCAGTGACCTGCTTTTTACATGGCATAAGAATACACATCTTGCTAAACCTATCCACGGCCACATACAAGTAGTCATGACCCCTCCTATACATAGGCAAACCCCCCACAAAATCCATGGAAATGCTTTCCCAAGGATGGGAAGAAATAGGAAGTGGTGAGTACAGCCCCAATTTTCTATTAGTGGGCTTACAAGTAGAGCACATCACACACCCCTTTACATATTTTGTTACAATGTATTTCATGCGAGGCCAATACACAAGTCTTTGCAAATGAGCCAAAGTCTTACCTACCCCAAAATGCACTGATACAAGAGAAGTATGAGCTTCTCGTATTACATGGACTCTTTCACTGATAGGAACACATAACTTGCCCAAGTTATAGAGCAACTTTCCATGCAAATAGTAGTCTTCCACCTATGTGCCATTGGTTAGCTTCTCATAAATCTCCTCGAAATCATCATCAGTAGCATACTGCTCAATATAAATTTCATGGGACAAAGAAGCATTTTTCAAAACAATAGATGCAATAATAGGAGGTCTAGAGAGCATATCTACCACTTTGTTACTAGTACCCTTCTTGTACTTGATCACTAGATGGAATTGTTGAAGGAATCCCATCCACCTAAAATGACAAGCTTGTTGGAGCTTAGTCTAGGACTGGAGATACTGCAAGGGCTGATGATTGGTATGGATGATCATCTCCTTACCCATAAAGTAGTGTTTCCACTTCTTGACACTCTGAACCAAAGCATACAACTCTTTGTCATAGGTGGGGTAGTTGATCACTGCTTGAGTAAAAGTCTCTGAATGGTAGCAAATAGGCTTGTAGTGTTGCATCAATACTACCCCCATGGCATATCCACTGGCATCTGTCTCTATCTCAAATGGTTGTTGCAAATTAGACAAGGATAGGACTGGGGTGGTGCTGATCTTTCCCTTCAATGTGTCAAAGGATTTCTGCTGCTTACCTCCCCACTGGAAGGCTTTCTTCACACTTGTTAAGACATGCAAAGGAGATGCTATGTATGAGAAGTTCTGAATGAACCTCCTCCAATATTGAACAGATCCTAAAAAGATTCTCACTTCAGTAGCGTTAGTAGGCTTAGGCCAATTGACAATTACATCAACTTTTGAAGGATCAATTTTTAAATTTTCACCTCCTACAATATGACCCAAGTAAAATAATGAAGTTTTGCCAAATTCACACTATGACAATTTTACATACAATTTCTCCTTTTTCAAAGTGTCCAACACTATCTTTACATGCCCTACATGTGCTTCCCAAGTTTTACTAAAGACCAATATATCATCTAGATAAACAATGACAAAATCATCTAAGAATGACCGGAAAACATCATTCATTACCCGCATAAAGGTTGCAGGTGCATTATCAATCCCAAAGGGCATCACCAACCACTCAAATAGATCTTTCTTGGTATTGAAGGCCGTCTTCCCCACATCACTTTCTACAATTCTGATCTGGTGGTAGCCACTGCGCAAATCCAACTTGGTAAAGAACACAACATCTTTCAACTGGTCGAGCAAGTCATCTATGCGAGGAAGTGGGTATCGATTCTCAATCATGATCTTGTTGAGAGCCCGATATTCAATGCACATCCTCCATGTGCCATCTTTCTTCATCACCAACACAATCGGTGAACCACATGGAGAGGAGCTAGGTCTGATCACTTTTTGGTCCAATAAGTCTTGAACCTGCTTCTTAATCTCTGCCATATCAACTACGAACAACCTGTACATGCCCACATTAGGAAGAGGGGCATCCTGCTGGAGATGGATCTCATGTTGAATCTCCCTTTTGGGAGGCAAACCTGTAGGTTCCTGAAATATTTCATCATAGTTAGCCACAATATCAATCATAGCCTTTTTATGAGAAGGATCACAACCTTTGAAAGCATCGGATGCTTCATCATCTTTTGCTCTCATAACCATGAGCATGTATCTCTTATTAGTGTTGATGAGCTGTTTCATATATCTTGCACTAACAAGAATGGTGTTAGCCTTCATACTATGAGCTCTCACAATGTACTCCACCCCATTTTTGGTGAGATGGTACTTGTTCTCATGACGAAAGAATACTGCTTTTCGATCATACAAGTATGGGCTTCCCAATACGATACCGCAGATGTCAAGAGGAACAACATCTAAGTCTACCTCATCGATCAACTTTGAAGCAATACCAAACCTTAACCTGCATTGCTTAGTCACCTATAGCTTAGCATTATCACATACCCATCCAAGAGGATAAGGCTTGGGGTGAGGTTTAGTCTATATGCCCAACTTCTTAACAACTGATTCTGAGGTCAAATTTACTTGAGAACCCGGATCAAATAATGTTTCAATCTTTGTATGCTTAGACATAACTCTGATGTGAAACAACTCACTTCTTCTTTTATCATTTTCTTTAGAAACATGAGTAGAAATTGAACCAGTATGAGGAGTTTTGTTACCTTGCATTCGCACGGCTGTAATCATGGTTTCGTCACCTGAGTCGAAACCCAAATCTCATTGCGCTATTGCAACGGTATTTTTCTTCTTTTTGCCTCCATAATGCTTTTTCCTCTGTTCAGGATGCAACTTCCAACAACTTTCTTTATCATGCCCATCAGTGTCGCAATGTTTTCCATGGAGCTTTCCTCCTTCCTTCTTAGCAGTAGCCGTCTTCTTGCTCTTGTCTTTCTTTTTGGACTTGTGGTTGTTGTTGGGCTGGAAAGGCTTCTTCGGATGGTCTTCTTGCAAATGATTCCCCCTGCTCTCAAGATAAGTAGCCTAAACACTTGCTTCATCCACACTAGTAGGATTCAACAACAGAAAAGGATGGCGTAGATAATGATGAAGAGCACCAATGTACTTCAAAAGAGTGTCAGGAGAATCTAAAGAAATATTCAACTCTAAAGCTTTCTTTCTAAATTCTTCAGTAAAATTTTGAACGCTCTGACCCTTGCCTTGTCTAAAACTTTGCCAATCCATCATTTCCTTCTGAACATAACCCAATGGATAAAATTGCTTACGTAAAGAAGAAATAAAAGCAGACCACAATGAGAGAAGATTACCCATTTGTTTGCTACCTTGTTGAATCTTGCTTTCCCATAATACAAGTGCGGTGCCTGTCAGCCGAAGTGAAGCCAACTGAATCTTCACATCTTCTTCTTTGATCTGATAGACTCGGCAATAGAACTCAATTTGCCTTATCCAATTATTCAACTTCTCTGCATTCACTTCCCCATTGAACATGGGAAAATCAAACTTCACATCGAGCTTCAATAAGGGCTTCTTTTGAGGCTCTTTGTTAGGAACCTTGGAATGCCAAGAATGAGATGAGGAAGAAGCACTTGAACTTGTGCTTGAAGCTGAAGGTGAAGAGGGAGGCTCAGGAGGCTCTTCGCCACCTCCTCCTTGGTTAACTAAAGCATTGCCTTCATCCTTCACTTCTTTGTCTTCCTTCTTTACTTCACTGCCTTTTCTTTCTTTTGCCATGTGTTCTTCATAGTCTGCAAACAACTTGTCTACCTTGCCGGCCATCATGTAGAAGAACTTGTGAAAGTTTGCCTCCATCTCGATGCTGGCATCATTAGCATCCATATTCCTCCTTTAGTGTGCATGTTCGATCTCGAAATTGTAAGGCTCTAATGTACCCTCACCATCTTGCAGTTTAGCCCTCGTGAGCATCCACACTCACAATCCAACGTCAAATAAACCTGCTCTGATACCACATGATCCGAAAACAAGATCTTTGCTACTATATGACGTTAACATGAATTGCATAAAGAGCATGAATGAAGCTCACAAATCCATAAGAAGAGAACCAAATAGCATAGACAATACGCACATAAAGACAACAAGTTGATAACGGAGTTCGTCTAGGATGGACTACGTCTCCGGGCCTGCTTCTCAATAGGAGGGCTGATCTATAATCTCAGCATAAGGCAAAATACATGGCAATGATACAATGATACCTTGGTGACAATGGTTAGGAAGAGAACCACTACCCAAAACACAACCAGACTGCTTCCAGCATCTCTAAAGCCTGAAGACAGTGTAAAACAAGTATAAACACTCATACCTTCCTTCTGCAGAGCTATGCAATCTCCCTTCTCTCCTTTAGCTACAAAGTCTCCACTCCAAAGCATGAGTCACAAATGGAGAATAAGAGGGTTTATATAGCTTGAGAATACCCCCTTCACATGTTTCTCATGAATTCTTAGTTACAACAAATTTGCCTAATTGGGCATATGGTTGAAAACCTCCAAGTTTGTTTTGGTTTCTTGTTAATGTGTTTAAATCATATAGTTAGTAAGTTGTGGAACTATACCAACCATAGATATAAACATAGCACTTTTCATTTAGTTTAAAGCCAAACAATTCATAATAAATTTTGTTTATAACCCACTTGGGCCATGATTCGTTGCATTGTTTCAAACTCCAACCGACCCATTTTCCATAGTTTATAAGTAGACGTGTTGAAATCTTTTGCAACTGAGCGGTCCCATCACGGTTGGAATTGGTTGGCATATCGTTCAACTATATAATTGGTTGAGTGGTCAGAATGGTGGGCTCCACATGTAGCGCTACATTGGTCAGAGCTCCTGGTCATCACGCTGAAGGGGAGAACCAGGGGTTGGGGCTAGCCCCAGCCCCTTTTTGCGCGAATACAAACTTTAACCCAACCTTAAATACATTTTACTGCATGTGCATACAAAGTACCACATGTAGCCGAAGAGGTGAAGGTGCTCTGCGTTCTTTGTAGAGGTCATGGGATCAAACCCCGTGGAGGCCATAATTTTGTATTAGACATATTGGCCAATCCCGTGCTGCCACGTGGTAGCCTGGGATTGGTCCACCTTATGCCCAGTCGGCATCCAATTAGCTGCCAAGTCACTACCCATAATGCCACATGTTCAATATCCATTGGTTCATACGTACATTCCATGTCAGCTTGTCTGTACTATATAGATTCCACGTGTGACCCTGTCATCGGTGCCATGTGGCGCCCCCATTTTGCCAAATTTGCCTGTTTCATCAATACAACATAATGCGATAACTTTCTCATACGGAGTCCGTTTGAGGTGAAATGAATGTCATTGGAATCATCTCGACGAGCCCTTCGATCTGGTGCTAGTTTTGATGAGATTGGAGGAATTCAAAAAAATTTCCTTCTTGGATCCTCTTGGATCATTGAAGGCTACACCAGCATGTTGGTGGGTGACACATAAGAAGTTGATCAACGGGTGGTTGTAATGTCAAAGATTGATGACAGTTCACTTTGGAAATACAGAAGAGTACCACGCTGGAAATTATGATGGGTGGAATGACCCTGCTGATCATCTGATGAGTGTAAAACCTTGTGGGCATCATGACCAAAGGATGAGTGTGTCTATGCTTTTGTCCACATGTTGGATGAGAATCCCTGATCATGGTATGTATGAACTGAGTTGTGTAGAGATATCAAACTTGGGAATAGTTGATAGTTTTTTTCACTCACACTTTCAGTTTCCCGGATACCAATCCAACTATTCATAATGCATTACAACACATCCATGATGTTGTTCTGAAGGTAGTTCCAGTTGCATATCCAGTGGATCCTCATGAGAAATGTCTGATGCAATCAATGATGGATTTGTACAATGTGACAGGAGGACCCAAGGATGGTGATGATCTACTAAACATCAATATTCCATAAACATAAGGGAGTCGGCATGTCAGAGCACTTGACGTATCAACGAATCCAATGAATCAACCATTAAAAATTCGGAAGGTCAACTTTGGGACAGAGGAAAACCCAAAGTTTGTGATTGTTGGGGAATACTAGGATGACGAAATGATGGCAATGATCACAGATCTATTGCATGAATTCCAAGGTTTGTTTCCTACAAATTTTTTCGAGATAAAAGGAATAATGGGATATTTGGGAGATATGAAGATCCCACTGAAGCCAGATGAAAAACTAGTAAAGCAGCGGCCATATCGCTTGAATCCTTGATACACGGAGAGGGTAAAAGATGAGCTCGAACAGATGTTGGATGTTGGAATAATAGAGTTAGTTGAGCAATCAGAATGGATCAGCCCCATGGTCATGCAAGACAAGAAGACAGGTGAGGTTTGGATTTGTGTCGACCTTACAAAATTGAATGATGCATGTTTTCATGATTCATTTCCGACACCTTTAACTGATGAGGAGTTAGAAGGAGTGGGTGATCAATAAATATACTCATTCATGGATGGATTTTTTGTCTATCATCAAATTAAGATCACAAAAGAATATCGTCACAAGACAACCTTTGATATGGAATGGGGATTTTTTTCCAGTATACTATGATGCCCTTTGGATTGAAGTATGCACCTATGATACCCTTTGGATTGAAGAATGCACCTTTGATATTCTCTTGAATTGTTGTCATTGCATTCAAGGAATTTATTCAAAAGTTTATGGTGGTTTATATGTATGACTAGACAGTTTATGGATTGATTAGGGACCATCTAGTAAACTTGCGACCGATGTTGGAGCGCTATCGACAACATTAGATCACGTTGAACTTGAATAAGTGTATTTTTTATGCACCTTTTGGGATGTTGTTGAGACACATTTTTTGCAAGAAAGGAATATTGGTTGACTGCACAAAGATTGCATTGATTTTGAGCTTGCCACCACCTACAAATGTGAAGCAACTTAGCGCGACACTGGGGCACATAGGATACTACCACAAGTTCATTCATGGTTATGCTACGATCACAACTCCTATTTATAGGTTTCTAAAGAAGGATGTGCTATTTGTATGGATTCAAGAGTGTTAGGAAATTTTTGATACGTTAAAGGAAAATATGGATTATGTGCCAATATTATTTTTTCCTGATTGGAATAAAGAGTTCTATGTCCATGTGGATGCATCATCGATTGTGCTGGGAGTGGTGCTGGCACAACCAGGGGAAGGAGATCTTGATCACCCAATCTCTTTCTGTAGTCAAAAGCTATTGTCTGTAGAGAAGAGTTATACTACAACAAAGAGGGGAGGTCTGACGATGGTATATGCGCTACAAAAGTTTTAGCATTACCTATTGGGAGGTCATTTCAAGATGTTCATGGACAACTTTGCTTTGAAACTCCTGGTTAATAAGCCTCTGTTGAGGCGGAGGATATGTTGTTGGCTACTTCTCTTTCATGAGTTAGATTTGAGACAATTGTGAAGTTAGATTGCTTGAATTCTGGCCCATATCACTTATCGTGAATTGAGACATGTGGAGAACCAACGAATATTGAAGATGGGTTCCCAAATGAGCAATGATTTTGATTTTAGGTGGTTGACAATTATTATGAGCAAATAGTTCAGTTATTGGCAATGGGAATAGCACCAGAGGAGCTTACTACAATTTAGAAGAAGCAATTTGTTGTTAAGACCGCATATTTCCAGTTGATCGCTTGACAACTCTACAAGCTCATACCGGATGAGATCTTATGGTGATGTGTTCTACCACATGAACAAGGGAATATATTTGCAGAGGAACATGTAGGAGTCACAGGTGGAGACTATGGAGGTCACACTACTTCCAAGAAGGTGCTCCACGCAGGGATTTGGTGAACCACTCTCAATGGTGATGCAAGAGACTATGCGTGAACTTGCGACATCTTTCAAAGAAATAGGAAACCGTCAAGGAGAGATGACATTCCATTGGTACCTCGGGTGACATTGGAAACATTTGATAAATGGGTTGTGGAATTTGTGGGACCAATCAACCCACCTGGAAAGAGAATAGGTGTGCAGTACATCATTACAGCGACATACTATCTGACAAGATGGGCGGAGGATGCACATGTTGTATATCGCACTGCTATGAAAAAAGTGAGATTCCTGTTTGATAACATTGTTACTCGGTTTGGGTGCCCAAGGATATTGATGAGAGACTAGGGGAGCCACTTCATCAATCGCACAATCATTGCATTGACATAAGAACATAAGATACATCATAAGAAGAGTACCCAGTATCATCCACAAGCGAATGGGATAGTGGAGGCGTTCAATAAGGTGTTGGAGCATGCATTCACAAATGTATGTAATGTGAAATGTGATGACTAGGATTTGAAGATTCCATAAATACTCTGGGCATATTGCACCACTTGCAAAATATTGACAGGACAAACATCGTTCAAGTGGGTGTATGGGAAAGAGGCAGTCATGCCGATGGAGTATATTGTTCCAAGTTTGTGCATAGCAAAATTGACAGGCAGGGATGATGAAGTAGCATTAGAAGAAGTCTTGGCTCAGTTGGTGTAGCTAGAGGTATATCTCTTTATTGCAGGTTTTCACCAGTACGTTGAGAAGTATCAACATAAATCTTGGCATGATCGACATATTAATACAAATTATTTCAACAAGGAGACCTGGTGCTACTATATGACAGCAAGTTCGACAAACATCCTGGTAATTTACAGATGCATTGGCGAGGCCCATATCTCATTAATTCCATTACTTCAGGAGGTGCAGTACAACTACAATAGTTAGATGGTGCGATGCTGCCTAAGTGGGTAAATGACAGCAGGATGAATCCCTAAAAAATGGGCCCAGAGCTGTGCGATGCTTGAGGCACTGCACGATATGAAAAAACAAAAAACAAAATCTCTTTGTTTTTGCATAGGATGGAAGTTAGGAGGATGGCGCACCTGGAGAAAGTGGTTGTGCAAGTAGATGAGGCGGTATCGCATTTACAGATTCATGTCATGAGAGCCGTAGGGTCATGACAAATTCAAATTATTAATAAATATAGTCATTAAAGCAATTATCTAGTGGCTCTTTTTGGATGGGATGCTCCTTAATGACGGATCTAACTGTTCGATCGGCATGATCAATGGCGAATTCAGGTGATTAATGCATGATTTGATCATAATGATCGACTCAGTGTTATAAGAAGAGGCCAGGTGAGGTCGAAATTCACCATTGTGAAATATTGAGTTGTCATCTGAGGTGCAAAGTTGTCGTAGTAAGTTGACTTGAGTTGTGTAGTTGAGTTGTAGAGTGTAGTGAGGTTGAGGTTATCGTAGTGAACTTGGAGGAATTGGTACGGCATGTCGAGTGAGCCAGTTACAGTTGATATTTCAAGTGACAGGGATTCATGATATGTCAAGGTAATTATTGAAGAAGAAGTTGCAAGCATGCTAGTGGGATCATCATCGATTCCCAAGAAGAAGAGGGGGTGCAACGGCCCATGTCCCCAAACCAGGAGAAGTATTATACTAGAACGTCTACGTGGGAACAGGAGGAGGAACTTGCATAGATGGGTCAATCGACTTCGGGGGCTAAGGAATCATCAGCCCACATAGGGGTATCCATTGTGGATATACCTGGGTATGTGCCTCCCTGTCAGCCCGATGCGAAGCCCAAGAAGACGATGAAGAACCATAAGTACCCGGTTAGGATGTCGCTGATAGCATAGGGCATGGTGTGTACCAAGGACATTGTTCCCTCAATCATGCGAATGAAGTATGAGTATCATGATATGCTTGCATTGACATTTATCACGACAGCTCCATATGTACCTGAGACGCAAGTTACAGGCGGCCCAATAGCATGCATTCCATAGGATTGGGCGCACAATTTGAAAATATTAGGACTGCTAGGAATTATCAACATGTCGCACTTTGGGTGGTTGATAGAAGAAAATGCATGTGTGAAGAAGCTCTTGATGTGATTTCATGGCAGGATTCTATGGCTGGACTGGCAAATCGTAGTCACTATAGCAATTATTTCAGAGATCAGAGGGCTTCCCAAAGAGGGGCGCGACCCATCACAGTACTTTAGTGGGAAAGACAATGACATGAATTTGGCTACAGAGATGAAGAAAAGATACAACCTATAGTGGGACGGATGGGCATACCCGATTGACAGTATAAATGGTATGTATGTGGTCTGCCTATTCGTATTGCAAGTAGGATTCTGGCTAGCAAGAAATTCAGAATGAACTAACCCAATCAGTGCAATTCGGGGGCCATTGCACACATGGAGAAGTGTGCACAAGGGGTTTAGATGAAATGGTCATTGTTCTTAATGAACCAGTTAATAGATGATGCACTCATAGTCCAGGAGAGGAAGAAACCATTCACCTACAGTTGGTTGCTTATTTTGATTGCGCTTGTAGCTTGGATGGAACCAGAATATTATTAGGGGATGGATGTGGAGGAAAAGAAGATTTGTAAGTGAGTGCAATACCAGAAACTCTGGGATGTGAAAGAGATAGAGTGACTGAAAGACTATGCAATTCAATTCTGGTTGTATTGGGAGGCATTGTAGGCTGCAGCAATGAAGGTTCTGTGGATTACAGAGGAAGCAATGGTGAAATACCAGTGAGTTGTTCAGTTTGAGACCAGGTTGCATGCCATTCATGTGTAGCTGCGACAAGACCCGGATAAACAATGGATTCCCACAAACTATAAGGTTTATGATGCAGAACTAGAGGCTATTATTGTTGATTGGCCCTGGGAATGGTGTAAGCCAGTCATCATTGAGGAAGTGTCGATGGGTCCCCCAGTAGATGCACCAATGGATCTTATGCCAGACCCACCAAGTAACCACGAATTAGATGTAGCATCGATGAGGACCCCAATAGACTCATAGGAAGAGCGGGATTTTGAGGAATCATGAATGAAGAAGAGATAGGACTAGGGTGTGACTAGTAGTGCAGCACCGGTGATAGAGGAGAAAATGAACCATATTATTGTGGCCATGACAACAACAACTGATGCGATGGGAGAAAAAATGAAGAAGTAAGTGACAGAAGAAATTGGTGAGGTAAAAACTCCCCTTGATTCATTGATTGATGCATTTTTAAATAAGATACCAGAGAAAACCACTATGTAGAAGGTTGGCTCTATCATCACTAGGACGCGGATTCAAAATGTGCAAATTCTGCCACATGCAATCGAGACCAACAGTGAGAAGCTCAACACCTCACTTCAACAATTACATGATCTTTTAGTAGACATCAATGCACTATTGACCCAGACATTGGTGCAGTTGCAGAGGGTTTCCAATCAGGATTTGGTGGACAGAGAGAAGATAATTGGTGACCACCTTTTGAGGTTGTAATAGAAAGAGGCTAATGCATGAAGGGAATTGGAGGCATTGAAGGAGGTGCAAGAGGGGATGATCAAGGAGAACACAAAGGAAATTAAGGTGCTAAAAAAGGATAAATATCACTTGATAGTGGAGAAAGCATAACTATGGGAAAGCAGAGTCCGCTTAGAGAAATAAGTTTTGGTTTCCTATCAATAAATACCTGAAAGAACAACGGAATTGGATGTGGAGGAAAAATCAAAACGAATTGGGGCCATCATTGCACAATTGCAGTGTGACAATGATGAGCTACATGCAATAATGGATCTAGGCACACTAGCAGAGGAAGCTATGGAAAGGAAAAGCACCATTAAAAAATTCACAACGTAGCTCGAGGAAATGGAGTAAGAAGAGAAGAGATTTACTGATGAGACTACCCAATTTTGAGGCAGTGTAGTCTAGGATGCGCAACTAGAAAAGCTGACTACATAGTTGAAAAAGGTGAAGGGGAAACTGGAAACATTGAAGACATTGCTTAAAGTGATGCCCCTAGTTGCATAGTTCATGAAGGCTACAGAGCTCAAGGAATTACAACAACGGGTTGCAAAGGTCAGGGATCATCACGAGAGGTGCACAACACAGTTAAATACATTTCAATATGTTGGCTTACATCTCTCAGTGAACATAGTTTCAGTGCTGCAAGCAGTTCAAGAGGGCATACATGATGTCACATCAAAGATCAACGAGCACCCATTGGTGCGAGAAGTGATAGAAATCTAGGAGACAACTGAGAAAATAAAAGACTAGGTCAAGGAGATCACCCAATAGTATGAGGTCTTCAAGGTGAAGATCAACAGATACACCATTTCCAGCTGTTGTGGCTCGAGGGTGATCCACAGGATTGTGTTTGGGGCCTGTTGGAAGAAAGTGTTGGGGTAATTTAGCTGCACAGCATCTGATACCGCACAAGATGGAAAACTACGTGCAAGGACGATTAGCTATATTTTATGTATTTTGGTCATATTTTGTAGATTTGGACCACATTATGTGGATTGTGGTCATTATTTTGTAGTTTATATTAAGAAGTAGTTAGGAAGTTGGCTTAAGTGGACCACCAATGTAATCAAGAAAGCCTATAAATAGATGTACAATTGCAAATGATAAGTCTTCTTCGACTTGGTTTTTCACTTGGATGCTTTTGAGGAGTAATATCTAAGTATGAACTAAGATCCTTTGATCTATGTATGTGATCTAAGGAATTTTTTTGGAGAATCTATGTTTTCCTGCAAAGATTAATATGACATGAAGGAGATTGAGAAGAGCCATTGTGTCTTTTTCTATCTTCCTGATTTCTAGCTTTCTGCGATCCAAATGTGAATGTGTTGTGTATCTATGAATGATGCGATGATTCTCTGCTATGAATGATGATATACTATTAGATCTATTTATGCTTCGATGTATCTGCTGTGATCTAAGTATGTTGATCTGATCCACTGAATGATGACATGATTATGTTAATCCATAATCTAAATAATTATATCCATTGAATAATGATGCACTGAGTTGATGAGTAGATGCATGGTCCTCCTTCATTGTATGGAAACTTGGTTTCGATAGTTCTCCCTTGAACATCTCGGCTGAGACTTCATCTTCTCTGTAGGTGTTTCTGGATGGGGTAAAACCTGTCTGGGCCGGTGCTCAGGGAGATTGCAGTGGTTTGGGTGTCAACAAAGAAGTGAACCCCTATGGATGAGTTTTGTGTCAATAAACAATTACAAATTACCATGCACAATATCAACTTTCTGCTCCAATTCTTTCTCTAGAGAATTGATTGTTGTTTGTGAAAAATTAGGATAATAATTTAATTGAAAGAAAATTTTACGTACAATCATATTGGGGAACTGGGACCTCAATTACCTAAGGTGCTTGGATTACCATGGTTACTATTTTTTGGAGATATAATAGTAACAATATCCTTAGTATTCCTGAGTGTTCTAGGTATGTATGTTTCTTAATCTCAATTGTATATTTTCCTTCTTTCTTTTCCTCTAATCCATATGTCATCCAAAAAAATTCTAACGGGAGATGACTGCTTCAATATTGGATCATTTGTCAACAATATTTATTTTGTACAAATTTCTTATGGACCCCAATTTAATTTGATAAGTGATTGATGGAAGCAATGGTTTTTCATTTGATTGTCACTACGTGTTTTCTATTGTTGTCACTAACAAATTTGTGGAAAAAATGGATCTCAAGGATGGAAAGGGTTTGAGATTCCTCCTACTTTGAGGAATGTAGAATGCAGGCAACAATGGATGGACAGTAAAGAAATAATGAAATCTGTATACTTGGATACAATTTGCGGGAAAGAAAATTTGCATATGCCAATTGGCTTCTCGGGCATGTATGGGATTAATTGTTTTTTAAAATAATGGTTTAAAGTGTTCAATGTGATAGTTTGATTTTAATTTATAAAAATTGAAAACATTTTCTTTTTGTCTCTAATGTTGTTCCAATTGTAGCTACATCCTTTTGTGAGAAACTATTCTGGAATAGCTGAGAGTAAAGCAATGGAATGAGTCAATATGGAAGAAAAAATCTCATATTTTTGTACTTGTTTTATTATCCCTTGTTTCCTTTTTCTAATCGAGAAAGAAAAAAGAGGGAGAAACTTAATATTATTTGTATATTTATCTATGACATTAGATGATACTCAAAATCTTGATTTTCAGAAACTAGCTTCAAACTATGCCCAAATGTCTTCACCCTCGATCTTATTTTGCAACAAACCTTTTTATTTGAATATCAAGGATGAAAAAGGACAAAGCATTTTAAAACTCTCAATTGGATACATAAACTACTATGTTGATTGCATATGGAGAAAATCAATTATCATATACAAATAATAGCCCCAGTGACATCAAATACACCCATAGTACTAATATTTAAGCATCTTGATCCTAACATTCGCAGTAATTCTAAGAATTAATATCTGGCTTGCACAGTCCTTGTCCTTGATAAGGAATCCTATCCATGAAATATACCTACAATATTTAGAGACTTACTACCGTGGAAATTGAACCCAGTGATAGATTAATTTTACTCACAACAATTAACAATTGATCATGCAAAATCACTCACAAAAGAGACTGAAATTGGAGCTGAACACTAAACTATATAAAATTAGTGTACAATAGAAAACCTTGTAAAATAATAGGTTGCTGTATAAATAAAATACATCAGGGATTCTAATGCATGAGGAGCAATTCGAATCTAGCATAAAGCAGGCTTACTAAAATTAAGCAAATCCCCCATAGGTGTAAAAAACTGATCCCAAATCTGTCATGGAGCTCATGAATTAGAAAAATGGCTTAGGAAAGCTAAAGAGTGATGGAATAAAAACTCATACATTCTTTTCCAAGGAGAAAAGAGTGGAGGATGAAGAGGACAAAAAACTAGTTCACCTCACCTAGTCAAACTTTCCCTATTGCCTTAAAACACTGAAAAAGAAGGCAATAAAGCAAAAAAAGCAGAAGGGTGCCTAGGAGACCAGGAATAAAGTAGAATTGATTCCTTGAGGTTTCCCAAGTACTACATGGGTCAAATTAGGAAAGTTGGACCACTATGGATAGGTAATTGACAACTTGCATAAGGTGGGACACATGAGCTAGGAAAATAAGACAAAATAATTAAATTAATGTCTAAGGTAGTAAACTATGGGTTGATTATTCTAACACCCCTCCTTAAGCCTGACTTAGAGTAATATATCATAAAATTATAGGGCCTAGAAACAAGGCTTAGTCACCCTTTACATACTGCATGTCCATTTAAACAAGGAAAGATGCAAAACCAACTTGGGAAAATCCTCCCTTAAACATGGGCTGTAAAACAAAATTTGGAAATCTTGTCTTCAATCATGATTCATAGCATGATCAGCAATCCCCAGTAGTGATTTGATATTTTTGAAGGTATTCTCACAAAATTATTTGGTGAAGATATCAGCTACTTGTTCTGAAGATGAACAGAAGAGTAGGTGAATGGTGCCATCATGCACAAGCTCTCTGATGTAGTGCATATGGATCTCAATGTGTTTGGTTCTCTGCTTCTGAAATGGATCTTTGCATATTCGAATGGTACTCTAGTTATCACAGTAGATGGTATTTGATTACTCTGGTTTGAATCCATACTCTCCAAGTAAACCCCGCAACCATAAACATTGAGTTGCTGCATTAACAACTCCTCTGTACTCTGCTTCTGTAGATGAGAGTGCAATGGCACTCTGTTTCTTGTTTGACAAAATGATTGGCCCTTCTGTAAGCATGAACACATATCCTGATGTGGAATTTATGTCTGTTCTATCACCTGCCCAATCACTATCAGTAAATCCAATCAAATCAAGATCAAATTTTGCTTTATAGAAGATCTCATGTGTCCTTGTTCCCTGAACAAAGTTAAGGATCCTTTTGGCTTCTTTCCAATGGATCTCATGAGGCTGATCCATGTATCTAGAAGCCACACTTATTGCATAAGAAATATCGGGTCTAGTATGTGTCAGATACAACAAACATCCAATCAATTGCCTATACAGTGTATTGTTTACCATAGGTGAAGAATCAACTTCTTCCAGCTTCACTCCTGAAAGGAAAGGAGTTTTGCTTGCTTTGCAATCCTTGATTTTGAATTTGTTCAGAAAATCCAAGGCATACTTGGACTGGTGCACCTTGATTCCAGCTTTGGTTTTAGCAATCTCAAGCCCCAAAAATTGACTTAAGAGCCCCAAATCTGTCATGGAGAAGGCTTGGTTCACAACACCCTTTAAGGAAGCAATCTCATCCTTTGAGCTTCCTGTAATGAGGAGGTCATCAACATATAACACAATGATCATTAATGAACCATTAACTAACTTAAAATAGACATTTGGATCTGATTTTCACTGAACAAAATTCAGTGATAGCAAGAAGCTATCGATCTTGGCATACCAAGCCCTGGGGGCTTGCTTTAGCCCATACAATGACTTTCTCAACCTGCACACAAGAGAAGGATTAGTATCAAAACCTTGATGCTGCTGCATATATATCTCTTTAGTGATATCTCCATTCAGGAAGGCACATTTTACATCCATGTGATGTACCTCCCATTTCCTTGAGGCTGCAATGTCTAAGGCTAGCCTGATGGAATCCATCTTTGCCACTGGGGAAAAGGTCTCATTCTAATCTATGAAATGAACTTGTGAGTATCCCTTGGCTACCAATCTGGCCTTGTACTTCAGTGGTGAACCATCAGCAGCAAATTTCGTCTTATAGATGCACTTACACTGGACTAACTTTCTCCCTGGGGGAAGATCCACTAGCTCCCATGTGTTGCTCTTCTAGAGTGACCTGAACTCCTCCTTCATGGCTGTTTTCCATATTGGATGTCCTTATGCTTATTCATATGTTTGAGTATCAGAATCCACCATCAAATAGCATTTTTCAGCAAACATAGGATCCTTCATGCACATACCACTCTCAAATTGAGATCTAGTCCTCCTTGGGTCATTGGGATCCCCAACTAGCTCTCCTATTGCATGTAGTTTCTTGGCTGCCTATTTTGGCCTTGTAGGGATGTTAGGGTCTGCAATAAACTCATCTCCATCAGACAAATCAGAATCAGCATGTTCAACAAACTCTTTACTTACTTCCTGAGGTTCAGGTGGAGAAGAGGCTTCTCCAACTTCCACTGCTGCAAGGGGTTCTTCTTCGAACTCAACATACCTTTCGATGAAGGATTTGTTTGTGCTCAAATTTATCAGTTTGTACCCTTTTTAATCTTTAGAGTATCCAACAAAAATACACTCTTGGATTTGGGGCTGCAAAGCCTTCCTCTTCTTTGTTGGAATTCTAGCCCAAGCCTTTGAGCCAAAAATCCTAAAATGGGTCACATCTGGCTTGTGCCCACTCCATGCTTCGAAGGGAGTCATACCATCAAGCTGTTTGTGAGGCACCCTATTTTGGATATAGGCTGCACAGTTGATAGCTTCATCCCAGTACTTTGATGGCAAATTTTTGGCCTCCATCATGCATGTTGCCATCTCCTTCAGTGATCTGTTCTTCCTCTCAGCAACACCATTTTGCTGTGGTGTGTAAGGGATAGAATGCTGCATCTAAATACCTGTATCTACACAATAATTAATAAAATCAGACTTGACATACTCACCACCATTGTCAGATCTGAGGACCTTGAGTTTCCTTCCAGACTGGTTCTCAACCAAAGCCTTAAAGACTTTGAATAGGCCAAAAACTTCAGACTTGTGTTTCAGGAAGTAAACCCAGTAATACCTGGAAACGTAATCAATGAAAGTCAATGCATATTTGGCCTGACTCATGGACATATGAGGGAATGGGATAGAAACATCACTGTAGATCAGCTTGAGGGGTGCAGAGGTTCTCTCATGACTAGCTCTCTCAAATTTATGCTCTGGGTGTTTTCCTAGGATACAACCTTGGCAGACTCCTTTGGAAAATTTTATCTTGGGCAACCCTATGACCATCTCTTTTTCACTAAGATCAGAAAGATACTTGTAATTTAGGTGGCCAAATATTTCATGCCAAATCTTGCTTGCTTCATTAGCATGAATCAGAAGAGCAGAGGGGTTTGAGTAGGGTAGGAAGTGTGAGAACATGTATACCTTTTGAGCATGATTCACAACTCCTTTTGCAATGACTCTACCACTTGAGATCTCTGTGATCTCAACTTCATCAGGGGAGAATATGAATTTCTTAGGAGACCCAGTGTGGGTCATCTGGTACATTGATAAGAGGTTGGAGGCAAGACCAAGCACATACAAGACATTGCTGAACTGATCATGATCAAGATCAATCCTCCCTTTTCCCAAAATTTTAGTGAGAGAGTCATCTCCCAGTACTATAGGTGGTCCTTTCGATATGTCAAGTGAGGATAAGGCCTCCTTGGTCGAAACCATGTGTCTTGAAGCTCTAGAATCAATGATAAAACTGGGTGAACTTGATGTGCCAGCAACCAATGCATGAACTCTCTCTCTGTCATCTGAACTTGATCCTCCTTCTCTCTTCTTTGAGCTGTCTGGAAGGGAGATGCCATTTTTCTCCAGGATTTGGGTCAGCATGTCTATTTGCTTCTTCATGCAAGAGCTTTCAGTGTGATTGCCCTTATTGCAGTATGCGCACTTGCTCATTTCACCTTTGTTTTTCTTCTTCTGGTAGTTCTTCTTGGAACCTTGTGGCTCCTTCAAAGACTGTTTCTTGTCTCTCTTTTGCTCAGGTGGCTTTTTAGCTTTCTTTTTGCTTTTTGAATCCACCTTCAAATCTCTAGCAATCAGATCTTGATCTTTGGACGGTTTGATGGTTCCCATCATCACCAGCTTATCCTGTTCTTGTGTGAGATATTCCATGAAATCTGCAAGGCTAGGCACCTTCCAGGTTCGAGCTGTCAGTTTTGTGGCATAGAAGGTAAAAAAAAACACCGAATAGTCAGGGCCTAGCTTCTAGAGAATGGCGAGAATGAGCTGATCATCCTTCTTTTCGATCCCACACTATTTCAGCTGCAAAACTAGTGCTTTGAACTTGGAGAAATATAGCTGCAGGGATTCAAAGCTATTTGGACTCAGAGAAATCAGCTCATTTTCGATTTGATGTCCCTGCATCTCATCTGTCTTTCCAAAAAGATCATAAAGCTTCTCCCATACTTCATTCGGTGATGTCAATCCATCAAGATGGAAAAGGAGGTCTCTGGAAATACTTAGACACAAGAGACCATAGGCCTCATCCCTCCTGTTGTGCCATTTTATCTTCTCTACAGCTGCATTGGGCTCTGCTTCTGTTGCCATAGTCACCCTGTAGAGGCCTTTCGCTCTCAATAGTATCTCCATCTCTTCTCTCCATTCAAAGAAATTGAATGGAGTCAAGATAGTTTTCTGTGATTGATCCATAGCTTAGAAAATCTGTCCCGCCTATCAGTAGAAGGCTCCCAGTCACTGATGTTGAACCTGCAAAACAATTTTGAAAGAGAGAAATTGATCTACAATGGCTCTGATACCATGTGTAAATTGAACCCAGTGATAGATTAATTTTACTCACAACAATTAACAATTGATCGTGCAAAATCACTCACAAAAGAGACTGAAATTGGAGCTGAACACTAAACTATATTAACTTAGTGTACAATAGCCAACCCTGTAAAATAATAGGTTGATGTATAAATAAAATACATCAGGGATTTGAATGCATGAGGAGCAATTCGAATCTAGCATAAAGCAGGCTTACTAAAATTAAGCAAATCCCCCATAGGTGTAAAAAGCTGATCCCAAATCTGTCATGGAGCTCACGAATTAGCAAAATGGCTTAGGCAAGCTAAAGAGTGATGGAATGACAACTCATACACGCTTTTCCAAGGAGAAAATAGTGGAGGATGAAGAGGACAAAAAACTAGTTCACCTCACCTAGTCAAACTTTCCCTATTGCCTTAGAACACTGAAAAAGCAGGCAATAAAGCAGAAAAAGTAGAAGGGCACCTAGGAGACCAGGAATAGAGAAGAATTGATTCCTTGAGGTTTCCCAAGTGCTACATGGGTCAAATTAGGCAAGTTGGACCACTATGGATAGGTAATTGACAACTTGCATAAGGTGGGACACATGAGCTAGGCAAATAAGACAAAAATAATTAAATTAATGTCTAAGGTAGTAAACTATGGGTTGATTATTCTAACAACTACAGCCTTTACAATTTCTACTATTGGTGAGAATAATTTTTTGATGATCTCCTTTTTATTTGGAGTGAGAAACATACAATATCACAAAATTAATAGTATCCCATCATAGTTGCTTACAAGAGGATTTGAGTTTCATTTATAGGTTGTTTTTAGTAAGATTTAATAAGTCTTCGTGCATATACAATAAGGAGAAATCCAATTTCTTGGGCATATATTGCAACCCAAAATTTTAATAAACTGACCATAAGATGAACTCCGTTCGCAGATTAAATCCACAACATCACCCCTCAAAAAAACTATTCCAAGAAGAAATCTAAAATATTACATACTATTGGTGTTGGTGCTTTCACTATGGGCTTCATTTGAAACCCGATGGCCTTGATCCTCATTTCCATATCAACGCATGGAGAAAATATTTATATCATCCATGGGATCCCTTAGATAGTTCATGTTCTTCGATTACGATGATAAACACACAGGAACCCTCAAATATCTTGACACTTTCATTGAAGTTCACTTACATCTAAATATTTAATGATGTGGCATTATGGGCTCGACCTTAAAATCTCACCACATGTAATCTACATGTAATGATGTGGCATTATTTGTAATTTTTATTTAGCTTTCATTTCATTATTGGCATGCTTTCTGCAGGAGGTGATTGCAACAAGAATTCTTAGACCATGGGGTGCTTTCAGTTTTAAAGAATTGGATTGGGCCTCTTCCATATAAATTTCTTCCTAATACAAATGTTTGCACTACAATTTTGAAGATTTTAATAGATGTAATATTTTTATTGCAAGTTTGCTTGGTAAGGAATTCGTTTGGTGACAATGGTTATTTCATAGAAAGTTAATGTCATAAGGTATGTCTTTAGTTTTTTAAATATTTCAGTTTGGAGTATTGCATATTTTTAGTGTATTAATATTTCTTGTTGAATTACTTGTTAAAGTTTCCCATGTTTTATAAAGTGATTCATGATTCCAACTTCATGACATTGCTACATTTTTATTATAAAATATTCCATATATTCTAGTATCATGGTTGTGTTTTTTTTATATTAGAATTGTCTTTCTCAAGCATTTCCCTTTATCATGGATGCAATTACCAATTGACGTTGAACAATATGACAAGAGAGAATAGTTAAAAAAAAAATTGGATTAGGAAAGGTACCATTTTATCTTTTTTCATTTGAAGTTATGCTATGACACTCTGCACCACATGCACATGTAGAAAAATATGGGAATCATATCACGAGGACTTCTCATTTTACAGGTTATCATGGTTTTGCAAAAATCTAATGAAGAGATGACATCAAATAAGAATCTTGCAAGAGACCTAGTCGATAAATGGGTAATTGATAAATTAGGAAATTGTTAGGTGTTATGTTCTTTTAAGACATCAAGACATGATGGTTGGTTTTATTCCTAGATTATTCTTACATACAATGTTTATTAATAATATATATCTATATAATGGTTTACTCACCCAATTTATATTCTAAAAATCCAACCTATATTACAAAAGAACACTCATTTTGAAGGCATGAGAAACTTTGACAAAGAGAACACCTTACATAAGGCCACAACCAAAAAGTATTTGAATAATAAATAGTTTTTGTACTATATTATTATAAAGTTGATGTTCCAATTTTTTCTATCTTATTTGATGATTATTATCAAAATATTATAATTAAGTTGTGTAATATGTGCCAAGATGATGCAGGTGCATTATCATCGACAAAAGGCAGGGGACGATAATTTACTCAGTGGCCATTGTAATATTTTGAAAAGTCATTGATATTGTAGATGAGTTTAATGTAAAGTATGGAGACAACGTTTCTTATGGGCAAGTATTAGTCCATTACTGGATGTTGGAAACTAATATTTATTGTAATACTTGACATTTCATATATTATAATTTAAAATTATATTTTGGTACTTGATATTATTTAGTGTTGTAATTAACTAATATTGTGACTTTGCATGATTCACGTGTATTAGATGAGCATCACTATTATATGATTTTTGAAATTTATACATAATATCATATGTAGTGCTCATTCATGTCTAAGGGAACTAAATCAATTAGAAGGTCAATTTCTAAGTACCACATCTCATTTAGAGCATTGTTTAGATTTTGTAGTGCACTGAGTAGGTTGTCAAATCCTATGTACTGTAGCTCACTTGGGTTAAGCTAAATATTTAATACAAGTATGTTTAAAAGAAAAGGATATGATTTTATATGGTTTACTGTGTCTATTTTTTTGTTGTTTCTGTTGTAGTTTTCTTTCCATTTCAATATTCTAAAATTTAGGTGAGTCTAGTTTTCAAACAACTAACCATTTTACATATGCAGATGCAATTTACCTTCATATTTCATGAAATAACTTATTTTCAAATTAAATGATCAACTAAAATTTCACAAGTGGAATACCTAGTTCATGAAGAGTTGTAGGTAGTTCCTGTAGTTCCAGCAGTTCCCATCTCCCTTTAGACCAAGCCTTAGTAACCAAACCAACAAAACCACCCTGCCGACCAACTTATCATGTTGGCCCTAGGAAACCAATATTACTAAAAAATTGTGTTGATTAATATAATGGACACCATTAAAATTACTAATTAATAATGAACACATGTGAATGACTAAATTGGTATTTTATATTGATTAACAATGAACTCAAATAAAATGACTGCAAATGACAAAAAAATAGATAAATGACCACTAAAAGAGATAGTTGACCACCTCAAAATTGAGAGATAAGTGAAAAAAATGACCAAAATTTGCATATAAATAACCAAATGGCGACCACTAGGGACAAATTAGCATACATTTATCCCATGCCAAAAGATGTGATCATATTTATCTTGGTCGTTTATAACTTATCTTGTGTTCATATATTGGGTCGTTAATTTGGTCATCTATTTGGTCATTGATTGTGACAATTGAGGACCAAATATAGGACAAAATTAATGAACACATTAATTACAAAATATACAACCAAATATATGACAACAAGATATTTTATAAATCACCAAGTTAATATGACCACTTTTTTGGTCACGTGATTAATGACCATTAAATTGCCACTAGTGGTCACCAAATCAAAAGTGGTAATTTATATGCAGATTTTGGTTGTCAATTTGGTCATTTATCTCTCATTTTGTATTAATGTAAGGCTATTTATTCTAATAAGGCATGAAAAAATATATCCACAACTTTGTTACAACCTAGGAAACTTACGTATGAGATAGGGGAGAAATAGTGAAGTCTTTAGGTGCTTTGTATCGACTTCCCATTCCCAACTGTATATGTATGAAATTCTATATTGATTTCATTGTGGGGATTCCTAAGGAATGCAATAAAATAGTCATTATGGTGGTAGTTGATAATCTGACCAAATACACCCATTTATATTCCTTACTACCAACTTATACACCCTCATTGGTGGCGTAAGTCTTCATAGATCAAATTGTAATCTCCATGGCATGCCCATTTCTATTGTATTTAATTGTGACCCCAATTTTACTAGAATATTTTTGTAGGATTTGTTTAAACCTCTTAGCCGGAAATACACACCTCCTATGGACAAGAGCTAGTTCCTTAGTCTGAATGGTTCAAATCTAGAACAAAACACAAACACAGAATGCTAGACTATCCCTAGATCTAGTTAATCACTTGAATGGAATGCCATGATGCTTCTCTCAAAGGTTTTCCTCACTATCCTTGCAGAATAACCTATAAAAGATGGAAGACAACAAAGAAAACATGATATCATACAATATAATCAACTAAATATATGCTAGTGACCAAAAAATCAAGCAATATAAACACATGAAAGAGTAAATATGGGAAAGAAAAGACATTATTTATTAATAAATGATTGGAGAGACTACAACCTTCATGCCTTGGTGTTGAGAGTTCCTTCTAATGGATCCTTTCCTCTAACTTCACATTGCCTCCAAAGACTCAAGAATGATTTTGACAGATTTTGGGTATGAAACACAATTCTTCCTCCCCTCTCCCATGGGGGATGAGCTAGTATTTAAAGGCATGGGAGGATAGGTATGGTTGAGGATATCATGGGTGAGGTGGAGATTAGATCCTAAATGGGAGGATATTGATCTCCAGCTGGTCCTAAACCATAGGGATGAGGCTCCAAATAGGAAATCTTTGAGAATCCTCTCGAAGCTTCTCTTTTTGCCTTTAAAACTCGAGAACCACTTTTGGAATTGAGGGAAAGAGCAGTGGCACCTATCTTTTCTCATGTATCAGGAGCGGTGTTGGCTCTTTGATTCTTCAGTAATGCTTTTGGTCAATGGGGAAAGAGTGTTACCAGCTCAAAACAGGGAAAAATTGCAAGGGGTTAATTTATTCCTTCATTTCTCTAGGGAAACTCTGAGGGATTGGAGTAGTCAAGGGGATACCTATCTCATAACACGAGGGTGACAAGATTTTGATATAACAAAACTTCAGGGAACTCAGTTGAATATCATCACCACATATCACCACCAAATAGATGGTCAAATGGAAGTGGACAATAAAAGATTGGAAACCTACTTGTGATGTTTTGTGTTAGACAAGACACACCACTGGGCCCAATGGATCCCCTTAAAATAATGGTGGAATAACACAACTTAACATGGCTCCACAAGATAACACCATAAAAAAGAAGTGTATGGAAAAAATCTCTTGTCGGTGATTTCTCTCTACGTGGTACTTCCCATGTTCAAGTAGTGGACAACACACTTCACATTAGATAGGAATTATTTGCATCCTTAAAGTATTTTTGGTTATGGATCAAAATTGAATGAAACAAATGTTGATTGTTGCCACCTAAATCTGCACTCGAACACGAGAAAAAATATCAACGCACTAGGGATCTTCTAGTCCCCCCATCCACATTAAGAAGACTTATTCTCAATTGCATGTATTTTCCACTTCCTTTGTCATGGTTAAAGAGAGGTTGTTTGTAAAATTCTAACACCTAGTTACATGTGTAAAAAGGCTAGATCGAGTGAGTCACTCATGTTATGGTAGCTTTGGAATGATTTTTTTATCTAGTTGATCTTAGATCCTAGTGATCAGAGTTCAACATGGTTTTTTCACTCACACCTTTAACAAAAAAGTGTATTATCAAATCTAACTAATATAAGAAACTGAATTGGTGAAATGGGTGTGTTAAACATGTAGCTAAGAGCACTTGTTAATCAGAAACTGAAATAACAATTCTATCTCTTTTTCAGATATCTCCATGCTAGAACACAATCTGTTCAATTCTTTTATTATAGTTATGGGCGAATTAAGATTTTACAGACAGACCTTTTAGCTAAGACCCCTATATGCATACCTTTATTTTTACACCTTTCTTTTTACCTAAAGCTTCAAGCAAATTTGTTCTGGAAAATATGGGGCGAGACGACGCACAGAGTAGCTTACTTTTCAATTTGCAGAAACACTATATTTAGGTCCCACTAGGCAGAAATCACTAGGAAAGCCTACTTTAAGAATGAATGGATATTATAAGAATACCTACTACTATAAAACTTTACGATTTACCATCCTTTAGATAATGGAGCATCGCTGGGCTGGTGTTTAAGTCCTTATGGTCCAATGTCAAAATTAGTTAGTCACCATGGTCCTAAGCATCATTCATGTCCTTTTGGTCCCTTGGAGAAGCAAATTGATAATTTACTATGTAAAAGGAGTTAAGTGAGACATTAATTGAAAAGGGAATATTCCTAGTACATCCCCCCTCAAGTATGGGTGCATGCATGGTCCTCCCTCATCCATGGTAGCAAGGTGGCACCCTATCCCCATCCTAGTAGAATTGGTATTCCCTCCAAAAGGTGACACCCTTCTCATGATTCATCTATCAGAGGTAGCACTGGGTCCCAAAGTTGACAAATCATTCTCCACCAAAAGAGCACCACCCCAATTTTGGATTTAACTCAAGAGATGAAAATATCTACTAAATTGCACAAGATTCCTCTCTAAGAGGTGGAAGATTGTAGTGCTAGCTCAAATAACTCATCAATTGATCCATTTCTCCTAGAGGTGGCACATTAGTGCATTGGAGGCCTAGTTAACAGAGTTAAATCCTAAATTTTATCAAGTTCTCATGGATTGGTGGTGCATTTATCATCATGTACATTCATGTATGTATATTTGGATGGATATCATAGATATCATACCAAAGGTGGCACATTGGAGGCCTAGTTAGGCCTAGTTTAGTCCTAATTTTTCTCTAGTTGTCATGGACATGTGATATATCAGAAGATTGGAGGGATATTTAAACTCAACTGACTCCTCAAATTTCTCTAGTTCTACTAAATGTGGAACATTGGAGGCCTTGTAAATCTCAATTAACTCATTCAATTAGCTCCAATTCTCCTCCACATAGTGCATTAGGGTTTTGGAAACCTAATTAGGGTTTTGGTAAACCCTTCCATGTGTCACTCTCATCAAATCATGCACGAGCTTAAGGGGTGTGAATTATAACCTCCTTGTGCTATTTAAGGAGGCATGGGTCTCTCATTTTGAAGTTACTTATTGTTGGTGTTGTTTCAAATCCTTGTACTTTTAAGATTTGGAATAAAATTTATGGAGACTTTAGAGGTCATAGGGGTGTTGTGCCTTGTATGTGTGAATGCATTTTTTCTACTTCTTCATGCGAGGTAACCTTGATGCAATTTANGATGCAATTTATGTGTGTATATATATATATATATATATATATATATATATATTGTTTAAATTAGCCTTTGAAAAGGTATTATTTCACCTTAGGATATATCTAGTATTATAGCTAGGTTCTATTGTAGGTTGTAGGAGAAGTAATTAAGGTAAGCATTTTACCACTTGCATATTTACTTGTGTTAACCTCTCTCCTATAGGCTACACCCAAAGGCAACAAGGAGGAAGAAATATCCTCTTTTGTGTATCTAAATGTTTTTTGTAGGTATTCATTCATCAAGAAGAGGGGTGTAATCCTAGAGAAACCCCCTCATGCTTTGTTGCTTTTGTAGGATTAGTCTCTCAATATTCTACCTCTGATTTCCATAGTCATGTTTAAAGGATTCCAATCTCCCTCTCAACTTGAACCCTCTCAAAAATTAAATTTCAATTTGATTTCAATTTGTCACTTATCTTAGATCTATTTTTCTCATAAATTTCATTTTTTTTAAGTATATCCTTTCAAAATACTAGTTTATAAGTGTAGAATAAACTAGACACAATTCTAACATTTAGCACTAGTACTTTGATTTTGTTAAACAATGGTTTATTTGTAGCACTTGAGCAACATATATCACTATCCTAACAGTGAATTTTGTATATTTTTAAAATCCCCAAAGGGCTGACCATTTTTCAAGAGAACCTAAGGCTCCTTCTTCTTTGTCTTTATTATCCTCGTCTGTAAAGAAAATGAAAATTAGCATTTGCATATCTTTGTAAAATTTAGCATAAATAATTGTATTTTATATTTGAATCGAATTTTATCTCTCTAGCCACAAGTTGTAAAGTGATAAAATATCATGAAATAGACCCTTACTTCCCATTATATTTATATTTACTAGTTTGTAGTCTAACAATCTTTTGCAGGAAAAAACGGCTTTTTGGGGAAAAGATCAAAGAACTCGCTCATAGAAATTTACTTATTTATTTATAATATTTATTTCCATATTTTGGACTGAAGTTAAATAAAGGGAATTCAGGACCATCCACCATCCAACCCCCCAAGATGCCAACTAAACAAATATTTTACCTTGTCACTTTCTTCACTTCTAACTTATAAGTTTGTAAGGTTGATTCTTGGCCATACAAAGAAAAACAGGAAGTATAAGGGCTACATGGCCCATTGTAACAAATACGTTTGAGTGGTAGTGCCAAATCCTCCTGTTGCCACCTTTCACACACTTGGGTCACATGGCAGAAATCTTCAAGCCACTCGGTGTGTCCTTGGGGACAAGTCTCGAGTCAAGGCTGTCACCTTGTTCTTGACTCCTCCGTTTAGGCTCAACTCCTAACGAAGCCAAGGGGCGTAGACCCTATTAAGTTACTAACGATGATTACTTAGTGTTGTGATGTTTAAACTGACTGAGTTACTTACGAGTTTGGAATTTAATTATAGATAATCAAAGATGGCAAGATATGAAAATAAACACATGAAAGCACAATGCTGAGACACAATGTATATAAAACAAGAAAATAACCAGTGCCTTAGAATGGAGTCAGAAAATAGAAACAATGTACTCACATGTGCTTGGAGTGAGTGTTTTGCAATTGCCTCTTGGTATGTTTTAAGTTAAAAATGAAGTGTGATTTTATTAAAATTAGGCGAAGGGGGGACTCCAGATATACCCGAGAGTACTTCGAGTATGTCCAAAACTAAACCTTCACAGCTACCCACAAGGAATATGTGGGCTGAAATGGAGTCTTTGGGGCTATTTTTCATAACACACCCATTAGGGTGTGCCAGAGATTGGCGCCCCGAGGTCACTTTTCAGAAGTTCCCGCTTCCTTTGGGTATTTTTCCACTGTAAAAGGTTTGATTTAGGTGTTGGATTTTCACCTGATGGTTTTTCAGTTGGGGAGATTGAGTTTTAATTATACTAGTCACCCAAGTGTTTTTGATACAGCTTTACTGATCGTACCAACCACAGCCAAGTGCAGAGCATACACACTAGAGTCTTGTAAATTTTAGTAAGTTTTAAACTGGGTGTTCTTGTTTAAAAGAAAACCCTCCAAAAACCTCTTTCGATCCAAGTGGATCTCAATTGGGGAATCAAGGAGGGTTTAATTTTATAATAGCTGAAAACAAATGATTGAAAATAAAACAGATACACGATTCTAGTTTTCTAATTAGTCCTACCACGAATCTCTTTCCCCTTTCGGGTCAATCGGGAAATCGTGGGGTAAGTATTATGATTACTTTGAAAAACAAAAGTGGAATATGAAATTAATAATAAAATCAAGTATACTACCCTGCAAATCAGATCAATGCTAGTTTAAAAAAGAAATAAGCAGAAAGCGATGAAAAGGACACCGACACAAATCCCCCCAAGGGGGATGGGGAATGGGCTCGAAAGAGCCTATTCCAAAAATAATTTTATTTATTATTGGTTAAAATATCAGCAAAATTAAATATTAGAAACTTCTTGGTCCTTATACAGGCTGAAACCAAGATATTACAACTTTGCAAATTTTTTTAAGATTTTAGTGAAAAGGGAGACCCCTGGGGGGATTTGAACGCTCCTGAGGCCACTACGGACAGTAGATTCCTTTATTTTCTGTCATACATGATAAAATACAGCAATAATTTTATAATAACATATTCCCAAAATCACTTTAAGAGTACCTTTGGATCAGCCTATCTTATCTAAAAAAAAATGAAGTTAAAACTAGCTAAACAGGCGAAAAAGGAACCAAGGAAAGCAATATTTCCTTGGGATATTGGCTTGTTGTTTGTGCAGCCAATGAAATATGCACTGATATTTCTGAATATTAAATTTTATAACAGGGCAAAAGGAAATCTAATGCATGCGACCTACAAGTTTTCTTTAAATTTTCATGCAAAAAGACGATTTCCCTAAAGTTAGATCTAGAATGCTTATGAAACTTTTTTAAGTGCAAGATCTAGACTATAGGATTTGATAATATATATATATGTTGGAATTACTTTTAATATGATATATCTAATAAAAATCAAAGCTACGAACAGAGTAACCGGGTAAAAATGTTGATTTTTTGTAGAAATGAGAAGAAGAGGAGAGAAGGTCGGATCGTTGCTTGAATGGAGCAAGCTGAAAGGAGGCCATTTTGTGGAGTGATGAGGGATAGATTATTGAGCTTATTGGATAGTAATGGAGTCAATCTATATCCACACGTTCATTCAATTGAAAACCTGCAACTAAATAACACAAGCCTGCACACACCTTGTGAGATCTGGATATAGATGTATAAAGCAACAAAAATGAAAGATCATGCCAAAATAGGCTTATTTAAGCATATAACTGAATTTTTTTAGCATACATCATATGTATAAACAAGATCAAGCAATATATATTTCCTAGTTTATACCCTTACTAGATTCAGCTGAATCCTTGAAGCCAGAACACAGAAGCAGCACAGAATTTGGCAATAAATTGTAGCTACCACATCAACAGCATAACACTGAGAATCCACACATACACATGCACTACACAATATAGCCTCCAAATCTTCTTTATTCACAAATGATGATCAAATATAGAGTTGCAATGGCAATCCCTTCAGTACAGCTCTAACTATCTTGGGAGAAGGAGCCTCAAGCAGGATATATACAAATTACAGGCCATCCAGCCCAGGGGGCGCAATTCCTCATGGAATCAAGTGAAATCAACTGATGGAGAGTTCATCAATGTAGAAATGAAGCTGAACTGAGCCTACTTGTCAACCAGGGGCTTGATTGAGCTGACACATCAACCCATACACCGACACCTCAGTCCATAGAGCATCCAGGAGAGCCCACACATGTGGAGGAGAGAGAGAGGGCGCAATTCCCCATGAAGACAGTTGTAGATCAACTCTGGATCTGATTTGATCCCCTCCTTCAGTCAAGGATTTGTCAGATCCAGTGAATTTGCTTCAGATCTGACTGATTTCAATCAAATCAGCTGAGAATCCACTGATTTATGATTTTGGATTTGCTCCATTATTCATCAATTTATCAATGAAAATAATTAATAATTTATTTTTGGGGCTTTCTGTCCTGAGTGATGGAAAATCACTCAAAACTTAGGAAATAGTGGGTCCATGGGTTTACATGGTGCTCTTAGCTTGAAAATGAGCACCTACATGACTGAAACCGATTATTTGGCCCACTTTTATTACAAAATCAATTTTTCCAATTAAATTATTAAAAAATAGCCTAAGTTTTGGAAAAATTAAATTTTAATAAAAAACACTGAAAAAACTAAAATATTGAAAAATTGAAAAACACCTAGGGGGACTTAGACATGTTCATATGACTCAAAAATGATGTCTAGCATGTTTATACATTGACACATAGACTCTAATAACCTCAATAGGCCTAAATGCCAAGCCGACCACCCCAACTTTGGAGGTATGGAGTGAAAAACTCAGAAATTATCAGTCGTTTATTCAACAACCAATAATAACCAAGGGAAAAAACACCCTGGGCTGATTGTATTGACAAATCAATTCTAAGAGACCGAGTCTTTTACAGACACTATCATTCTAGAACATTTATTACAATTCCCCCATGGGGTATGAACATGTGATACAGTACAACAAGCACTTCCCAGAAGTACTTCCAAAGGACTTTTTAAAGTCCGAACAAGTTAACCCTGTCCGGTTCACCAGGCTCACTTGATAAAAAACCACTAAGTACAACTTAGGTGGTAACACCTCCCTACCCCCCTCCTCATTTCATTTTCATGCATGATTTTTATTTTCTTTTTTAATTAGCTTAGTGTAGCTTTTTGTAATTTTCTTTACCTAGTAATTAGACAACTTTTGATTTCGGTTGTAAGAAATACATTGCATACTAACATATCATGATTAAATAACCCATGCACATTGTAAATCACTCAATCAATACCAACTAAAACAAATCATAAAAATTTCTAGTTAATTTCACACTAATTAAAATCAACCTCCCCTACAGAAAAAAACTATGGAATCTATCTTCCATATATTTGTCACTTGTGATAAAAATTCTATAGTGAAGAGGAATCAACTTGGTAGTGACCATGAGGACTTGTCAGGACACACCCTTGATTGGTGCCATTTTTGGACATACCCCTACGAATCCAATCTAGCCACCTTCTCGTGTGGAACCACACTTGACACTCCATACTCGTTTCCACATACTTCAAGTATATTGGAAACACCATTTCCCTTAAAAAATTAAATTGTAACAAAAAATCAATCCTTAAACCAAGCAGTTTCATAATTCAACGCACCTCAATTAGATAATAATAGTCAATCCTTTCCTCGACGAGTTCATAATTTGGCTTTGCTTTTTCTTTCTAGTAAGTTAGATAACATTTATTTTATGATGGTAAAGTAATATGTTAGTGTAGCTTGCAAGATTTTTTTGACTCCATATTTGTATCCTTTCTAAAGCATAGGTCTATAATTTCATTTATGCAGAAATATTTGAATCACTTGTTAAGTTATCTTTGTTAGATTGATTTCCTAGTGTAATTTATTAACTCCTCAATCTCCTTTTCCAGGAAACCATCCTATATTTTGTAGGGTCTAACTCCCTTGGATTTTGTTTAGGAGTTGACCTAAACAAAAGGACTTAAGTTGTGTGGTGATATTGGGAACGTGACTCGTTAACTTTCCCCCAAGGATGTGTTAAGTGGGTTGAGATATTTTCTCATGTTCACATGCGGATATATTAGGATTATTACTCCTCCCTTGATCAAATTGTCTATTATATTAATTTACCCTAACTTAGGAGTTCTAATTATTTATGTCCACTAGTACCATTGGGTCCACTTGGCCTAATGGGGCCACATGTACCAATTACTAGAGTGTGGGGAACACTAATAGAGGCTAAGTGACATTGACTACACTTGCATGCATCAGTTTAGGCACCTCCTAGATCAATCCCTACATTTTGGGAGCCGCTAGGAGTCCCGACACCAACCTCCTTTAGTCAGTTGGAGTTGGAACTAGTTAAGATTAATTAATTTCCAGTTACATTCAATTAGATCACAATCATTTCTATTAGCACTAGTCATGCATGGCTGCATGTGGATTAGGCACCTTTGATCACCTACCACTTTAGTTACACAGCGTTAACTATTTATTACTGATTTTGTGAGTTGTTTAGAAATATGCAATTAGCTATTTAGACTTCGATACTGATTGAGAAATCCTGAGTTAACTAGTCATTTAGGTACAGTCACATCCAATTGGTAGATTCAAATTTTTTCCTAATGTATTTGAAATATTCCTATGTAAACTATTGTAACACCAGATTTAATTAATGACAATGATATTGTAATTACCTAAGCTATACTCATCTGTTTCCTATGTGGTTTGATTTGTTCAGTGTGTATCTTCATTCTCCTTTTACTACAATAATAATTTTGGACTCATTACTTGATGATCTAAATGGCACAACAATTTTAACATGGTATCAGAGCCATCTCGGGCAGGATTCATGTTTGTTTCTCTCCATTGAACACCAGAAGCAGTTGGGTTTCCACAAAAGTCCCCAACAGTGATTTTGTTCCTCTGAATTTATTCAAAGTGGCGGTGCAGGTGTGATGGACCCTAAAAAAGTTTCAATGTTGAGAGGAAAAGAATTATTCTAACATAGTTTGAATTTTTTAATGTTTTGCAGTGAAAATCTACAGGTGCTACGTAGATTGTGTGAAGATTTGCGTTCTTTCAGTAGGAGAATTATAGATTCTCTATCTTCTACTCCTCAGATCCTAACACCCTTCAATTAGCTTGATTGGAGGGAAGATATGCAGTTGTCCTTGCACAATCTTGACTACCATAAGATAATACTTGGAAGGGAGGTTGAGCCCCATCAGCCAGTTGAGAAGAACAAGTTTCTGAACCGCTTAGATGAAGCTTTCGATTATCTATGAAATCATATATATAGAGATATCCTCTTCCACCTTGAAGGTTTGAAGACACCTAGATAAGACTAGGAGAATATTGAAGACTTGTTTGGAAAAAACAAGATGAGCTTCGAGGACACCTCGTGGAGAATGAGCTGGTAGCCTTCATTTTAGCAATTTTGAAACAATAGAGCAAATATTTACTAAATTCAATTCTCATGCACTCCAATGCAGATAGTGCGGAATAGAAAGAAAGGATGAGAAAAATGTTCTCTCCATTCTTAGAAAACTTGGTCCAGAGTATTAAGTATTTGTCTCAATCTTCCATTGAAAAAGGGATTCCTTTCTGGATTGGAAAATTCCTTCACTTTTCTGAGTCCTTAATCAAGGAGCAAGAGAAATTGAGTCAAATGGGAGTCATCAAGACCTCCAAAGATCAAGCTATCTTGGTGACATACTCTTCCAAAGGGAAATCCAAAAGGGAAATCAAAGAAGAAGGAGCCTAAAGCAGTTGAATCGAATCCTAAAGAAAATCATCAGACTTCATAGGGAGCCTTCGGCTCTAAGAAGAAGAAGTTTGAAAAGAAGATATGTCCCTATTGTGTGAAGGGTTTCCATATTGAATATCATTGTATGAAGAAGCAAATTGATCAATTGTAGGCTCTCCTCAAGTAACATAACATTGCTCTCTCATAAGGAGCAAATAATCCTAATGAAGAACAACATACAAAAGAATATGAAAGGTTACATGATTTAAAATATAGCCTTACTCAGTCTACAACATACATAATTGATTATGGAGCATCCAACCACATGGTTGCATCCAAAGAATCCTTCTCATCCCTCACACTGTCAAAGGGGACTAATATTCACATGGGATACGATTCCTAGATTCTAGCAGAAGGAAGGGGCTCAGTTAAAGCGAAGCACAGTGAGTTCAAGAATGTCCTCTACATGCCCTCCTTTGTAGATAATATGTTTTATTTTTATAAGATGACTCATATAGGCTCTCCCAAGAGAGTTACGTTCAATTCAGATACAGTTGAGATCACAAAAAAATACACTCGATAGCTCATAGCGAAAGGTATTGCAAATCACTCTACGAAAGCTTATGAGTTCTCACATTTCTTACATGTCTCTTCTCCTATAGCTTTACTGTCTCATGCTAACAAAAACAACAATATTTGGCATGAGATATTTGGCCATCTCAATTTCAAATATCTGCAGCAACTCCACAATGATAAAATGGTTGAAGGTTTTCCTTCTATCCAAACTTCCAATGGAGCATGTACTGGGTTCTTGGTAGGTGAGCATCCAAAAAAAGGGTATGATGTTGGGAAGGCGCATAGAGCTTCCTCTATACTTGGTTTGATACATAATGATGTAGCTGGACCTATTCCCACAAACTCCATTAATGGTTGCAGGTATTTCCTCACCTTTATTGATGATTGTTCTAGGTACTATTGGATCTCCTTCATGAAACAAAAATCAGAATATTTTAAGACATTTAAAGTTTTCAAGGCTATCATTGAGAACAGTTTCAATAATAATATCAAGTAAATAAGATCTCATAAGGGAGGAGAGTACATCAAAGGATACCTCCATAATTTCTATGAATCAGAGGGGATTCGAATGGAACACTCAGTTCCATACACACCAAAATAGAATGGTGTGGTTGGGAGGAAGAACAGATCACTGAAGGAGATGGAAAAATGCCTTCTCCATGCCAGGCATATTCCTCATTCTATTTGAGATGAAGCTTTAAACTGTGCTTCATATTTGCAGAATATAGTGCCTCATAAATTAGTGGTTAGGGCCACTCCATTCGAAGCACTGCATTGGTTCAAGGCCAATGTCTCTCATGTGAGATTTTTTGGTTCCAAAGCTTGGTCCAAAACACCAATTAACAAGAGGAAGGCCTTTAAAGCCCAAATTAGTGAATGCATTCTGTTGGGATATATAGAAGATGCAAAAGCTTACAAATTGATAGTGTTATCAAGATTATAGCACCTTCCGCAGACAGAAGGTGTTCCTCTGGTTTGAATGGTTCAGATCCAGAACACATGAGTAACCACTAGGTTGAAGACTTTCCCTGAAATCTATGAATGCCTAGAATAAAAATATGATGAAAGACCTGTAGAACTATAGAATCACATCAAAGATACCAGAAAACTATCCATAGATTCATATCAGTGACTAAGAAATCCAATAATATATATGTGAGATTTAGACACAACAGATATATGGGAAGGAAATCAACTTCGCATTAATAGATGAATGAAAGAGCTTACAACCATTTTTCCTTAGTGTCGATGCACTCCTTAACAAGACTAGCACCTCATCCTCGATAGCTCCAACTCGCTCCTCTATGCTCTCTAATGGATTAGGCGAGGATGTTAATTCAATAGCATAACTTTACTTCTTTTTTCTCTCTCCCAACCATGGAGTATGGGATTGTATTTATAGGGCTCAAAGGGATAGGAATGGTTGATAAATTGGTGAGTGAGGTAGCCATGAGATGCTTAAAGGAGGGATCTCAAGCTTAACTGACCCAGGTGAGTAGGGATAAGGCTAGACACAAGGCTTTTGTTCTATAAGCTTCGTGAAACCTCCTTTTTTCACTTCTTACCAAGGGAATTGCTTATACTCCTTTATGAAAAAGCAGTGAAGGGTGAGACCCATGCCAAAAACAAAGGTTAAAGGTAGTGGCACTACCTAGTTTCCACACAACTTGGGTGGTGCTGCATAAGGTACCACTTATATACTTGAGGGTAAGAGTGGTGCTGAAGTTTTGTATGTTAAAACCAACACCTAGAGCATGTTTCACTTCAAGTTTGGGATTTTGAGGGTAAATATCTGTGTTAGGGGTCCTATCACATGGTGGTGACAGATTTTGAGTGTAACAAAATTCCCCCCAAAGCATGAGGCTAGAGGGATATGATAGGCAAGAGCTTTGATAGAGAAGGTTATCACTTGGAGGTAAGAGCCAGCTTGATCAGAGAGTGTGACCGAGTAGACATCTGTAATACATCAATACTTTGACTCATGAATAAATGTAACCTCATCATGGCTGCAGACCAAGATAAGGTAGATCCATGAGAGAAATGAACAACCATGGCTACCAGAATACAACGTAGATCCATGTGATAGAGGACTCAAAATTGGACATAGATACCAGATATACAACGTATATCTATGCCATACATATGCAAATTTGAGCATAGCCACGACCATAAAAATGTGGATCCATGTTGGTACTTCATACAATATACTACATCACAACCTAGGGAGAAGGCTATGAGTGCTTAACAAATATCGAGGGTCTTCGTATCGTCTTCCACAAAGTACGATTCTATCCATTTGATTACAATGTTTTGACATTGAACATGGTATAAACCACTTTATTACGAGCCAATGATGTGAACCGTTAACAAGTGCGAGGGAGATCAGCATTGATGTCAATGATTCCCAAGGTACCCTAGTATAATCTACTCAGCATGAATAGATGTTTTGATGTCGAACACCATTGGAATATTTCGATCAAAGTTCGATGATGTGAACCTATGTCAAGAGCCAAAGAATATGTCATTGAGTTATACATATCTCAAGGTACTAAATTTATTTCTAAGACTATTTCCCAGATGATGAGCTGATGTCAACAGGATATTCTCGTCGAAGGAGGGCCATGATGAATCCCACATTGACTGTTACAACTAATTTTACCACACATCATAGATCACATATTTATGGCCTTCCTTTTCCCTATGCAGACTCTTTGGACCCCATGGAACATTTTTGTACCTTTTATGTTTCCAAGATCATCCCTAAAAACACATGTTATTTTCCATACACGACTTTTAAACCCATTCTCACGTATATACGTGGATATGACCCTTAAACCCATGTACATCGAGATGTGTGCAAAAGTCCAAATAGTTTTAGAGTTTTCCTTGATGTGGATCTGAATCACTTGTCTCTTCACCTTCCATATGCCTTGAGATCGCTCAAATTTGACCTTCCATTACCCCATTGAAGCACTATATAAGGAACCCTTTGGATACATTGAAGAAGAGAGGAATTGAAGAGCAAGAAAACTATAGTCCATTGTTGTCGTATCTTATACTTGAGTCTGCATCCCTTTGTCCCTTGGAGCACTTTGTGTTCTTCCCAAGCTTGCCTTTGCTTGTGAGATTGCTATCAAGAGATGGAGGATTGAGGTGGTGGAGCCCCAGGTGGAGGATTCAGTTTCTCCGGTTCGCAGACATGTTGGCAGAGGTTGTCATTCTTGTAATCTCTGATTTATATTAATAGAAATATATTTTCCTATCCAATGATGTGCATTTAAATGAATATTGAATCCATGGATGATTTTAATTGCTTATACATTATTGACTATATATGCTAGAGTAGGTCTAACACGATTATATAACATGCTTGTCTTGTTTGCTGATTGTTGAGAGAGAAAATTGTTAACACAAGTGGGATTGGAAAAGCTCAATGGGGATCTACATCAACCATATAAGGTATGTTTCAAGATCCTTTAGTTTTAGATGTTTTATTTCTCTTGCATATTGGAAGGGATTGATTTCTTCAGTTACTCTGTATGTTGTGGTACCCCAAGCCATAGGAAGTTTTCTCCATAACAGAATTCACGACCATACTGGGGACATTCCTTGTTTGTATTTGGGGTTTGGGGGCACAATGTGCTTGATATTATTGACTTGCTCTTTGTTTCTCCTTGTTTATGTGTTGCATTTTATAGTATGTTTATCCATTGACACTCCCCTTTATTGGTTTGAACCTTGGCATGCGTTTTACCACTGTCTTCTTCGTATACGCAGGTTATTGGCCAAAAGTCACGTACATACACGGATTTTTTGCCAAAATTCATGTATACATGCAGGATTTTGGCCAAAATCTATGTATACATGTAGATTTTTGGCCAAAAGTCACATATATATGCAGCTATTCTTTAAACAGCCGCACACATCCTCCATTTTGGTGATTTTGATGTTGTGGGAAGTTGTTGGGTGGGTTGTGAGTGTGGTTGGGTATTCCTTGGCTCTGATGTTGTCTGTTGGATGCTTCTTTTGTGACCAGAGACCGCTTTTTCATTTGTTTTTCTTTGAAAGTAGTTTTAGTCATTTATCGTTTTTGTTTTTCCATTAGTGCATTACTCTTTTTTGTCTCAGTGTCTAGCTGAGCTTGTGTTTTACACTTGCTGCAGAGACTGAGAGTTTTAGATGACTTTTATTGCATTTTTCATTCTTTTATATTGAAAAATACAAGGTAGTTGCATTTTTTGCATATGGATTTGAGGAGGTACTTCAATTGGATTTCTTGGATGAGAGTTTTATTTAGGATTTCATATAGGAAGGATTGCATTGGCATACGGAAATGAATATATATTTATGCATCTCATGTAGTGGCATACCCTATTTTTCATTTGACAAAGATTGCACTTAGCATTGTTTATTATGGTGTGCATATTTACTTCACTGCTGAGTCATAACTTCATTAGTTGCACGATCATTTCCCTTTGAATAATTACATCCAATTAAAATCAACGCATAATAAAATGAATTACACTCTTTTATTTTATAGGGTGCATCAACATGATTAGGTTTTAGAGTCTTGGAATAGTTCATTGTGAGTTAAGTCTCCAAGACTACTAAACAAAAACAAGTAGGTGTCTGTCCAGGTGAGAGTGTGAAATCCTTTATATAATTAGTGTTTCTCAGCATCCTCCTCTTACAAGGGAGTTAAGCACGAGGAAGTGCACATGATTGTGATTGGGATGACCCCTGGTCACTTTCTGTGAGTGCCAGAGATATTTCTAGGATTGTATTCATATATGGGGTCTCTTTTGAGAGTTTTAGGCTTTTCTACCCTGCCCATACATTCGATCCCACCTGCGACTGTCCACCTGAGCATTGGTTATATTGAGGTGACCATAGTTTCCTTACCTAGGTATCATAGGGGGTACTTACAGAGGTTATTCTATGAGTGTCCTGGCCAGGTAGAGGTTGGACAACATAGTCATTTTATGCGTTAGCTAAGGACCACTATAATTGGTTACGTACCTCCTCTTATAGTGTATGGGATATTTGAGCCTCTCCCAGGTGAGATATACCTGCTGCATTCGGGAGCTCACATATCCTCCCCTTGGTTTGCTTGTATTTTGGCTGTAGATTTTCTTAGTAGTGTGCTCTTTGTGTGCCAATTGTCCTTTGGGATCATGGTTACTTAAGTATATTTATGCTCTCTTGAGTTCGGGTCCTTTTATTTTAAGCATGCCTGGTATCCTATCACCCATCCTTGGTCCTAGTACGGACCCTGGTGTCAAACTTGGGGGCATTACAGCCCCTTACCATGCTCATAGATTTGGGAATGGTCATATTCCATCCTCTACTCCATTTGTGGAGGATTTTTATTCCCTTTTCTCAGTCTTTACACCAGTGGTCACCCTCATGGAGCTGGTAGTGGATGCATGAATGTTGGGTCTACACCTTACTTTCCTTTTTTATGTCCGATCGTTCAGCGCATTGTTTCCTTTGGGTGCATTTTTCATGATCATTCCTCCCTATATCCTATAGTTTGGATTCTTTATTGACTATTTTGGGTTGTTTTGGACTAATATGGTTGTCATGTAGGGTCCAGTTTCTGTACACTCTGTCCAAGGTTTCGACTGGTTTGTGCCTATCATAGGTATTGTGTCTAAACTGGCATATAGGTTAGGATTTCACATCCACTTGCACTTATGCATTGCCTTATGACCATTCCATCTTAACCTTAGGTACAAACCCATTCCATGGTATCAAAGAACCTTCATGCTGTTGTTAGAAGTGATATTATGTGAATGGTAGAGCTTTCCTATACATGCGTGTCCTAGTTAGCTCCCTTTTGCATTTGGTACCCATGCTGTGAGTCCTCTCTTAGGTACGGGATTCCCTTTTAGTCTAGCCATGTCCTTGAGAAAGAGCCTCATACTCCTCTTGAACTTTATGTTGGCATTTCACTAGGACTCCATTGTATATGTCAAGTTGTAATTGCATTATCATGAGTTTTTCCTGCCTTATTGAGCCTTATGCCGACTTCCTTGACTTTGATTATTAGCCATATATCCTGAGCTTGTCCCATGTCTAGCCAAGCAGAGCCATTTTATATATCTTTTGCAGCTTGATTCCCCATTTTTTAATCGGGAGGGGACTTTCCCCCGAGTGTCGTTATCCTACACATGTTTCCTTGCATTGAGCATAGGTATGTTCCACTGCTTGGAACTAGTTTATTTTCCCCTTGACACTCATATCCTCCTAGATTTTTAACTATAAAGCACTTTTATTCATTTTCAAGATTTTCAAAATATTTGAAAAAGTCCAAAAAACCAAAAAACCAAAAAGATGGACAGGAAAAGATGTTATCTTTGGCAGCAGTTGAGTCATGTCACCTTTGAACAGAGCACTATATATCACATCCATTGATTTAGTTAATAGTTTGACTTTAGGAGTTGTACTCATTTCTTTGAGTTTGTCTCCACCAACTGGTTAAGCTTCCAGTCCCTATGGAGCCTCTATCGATGCCTTTTGTGTCACAGAGATGTCTCAATCTTTTATATTGAGTCTATGCTGCCTACATTCAGTCACCATTCACCTTTATGCTCTTTTTTGAAGGAAGTTAAATCCTGAGTCGACCATTCCTCAGTTTTCTTGACTTTGCATGCCGGCCATTCATGGTATTATTACTGGTTCATGCAGATTATGATTGAGTCCTTCCACATTATACATATTTGCTGAGTACCTCATGTTGGATGATGGGGGATGCCTTATTTCCCTCCTTCCAGTGGATTTCATCCCATCGAATTTAGATCATTTATTCTGGGATAGGAGTCTAGAGTCATTTTGAGTGCCTTGAGACTTGCAGTCATCAGTGGCAAGTTCTCTTGCCATTGACAGTTTTGAGAATAAATAAATATCCTTTGATCAATGGATTCTTTCAAGTGTTCAACCTCAACACATTTATTCACACTTGTTAGATTGCACTCTAGTACCTTGATTCCCATTTTCATTATCGGTGGGTGATCTCGTGTCTGTAATGGTATACATCAATGAACGATAATCAGACTATGGACTACTATGTTTGACCTTGACACCTATATTCACATAGTAGGACATGTACTCATAGAGGATTGTGTAGAATAATTTCCAGATTGGTGGCATTTCTGATATCCTACCTCCTTGATCATGCCAGTGTTCATGAGATTTTAGCTCTCGTGACTTGATTCGAGTGTATGTCAGATATCTTCATCCATTATGGAGATCTTGATCCATTGTATATCTTCCGATTTCATGGAGATCATGATCCTTTGTATATATTCATCATGGAGATTCTGATCAATCTATGTTGTATGTGGCAATGACCACACATGTCATATTTTGTATCATGCCTATTCATGGACATTGTACTCTTATGTATCTGGGACTGTTGTATGTACTTGCAGTCATATGCAGAGATATTTGTACTGTATTGTTGGATGGCTGGTTCTTCCACCTGGTTCTTCATCACTCCACTTATGGGATGGACTTATAATGTATTTTGGCCATCGTATCACCCCTCTGACCTCACACATTAGGGGCCATCTGTTACAGCTGATTTTACCAAACATGGTAGATAACATATTTATGGCCTTCCCTGTCCATCTGCAGAATCTTTGGAGCCCATGGACCATTTGTGTACCTTTTATGTTTCCAATATCATCTCTAAAAACACATTTTATTTTCTATACATGACTTTTAAACCCATTCTCACGTATATATGTGGATATGACCCTTAAACCCGTGTATATCGAGATGTGCAAAATCCCAAATAGTTTTGGAGTTTTCCTTGATGTGTGTCTGAGTCACTTGTCTCTTGGCCTTGCATATTCCTTGAGATTTATTATATTTCACCTTCCATTACCCCATTGAAACACTATATAAGGAACCCTTTTGATACATTGAAGAAGAGAGGAATTGAAGAGCAAGAAAACCATAGTCCATTGTTTTCGTAGCTTATACTTGAGTCTGCATCCCTTTGTCCCTTGGAGAACTTTGTGTTCTTACCAATATTTCCTTTTCTTGTGAGCTTGCTATCGAGAGATGGAGGATTGAGGTGGTGGAGGCCTAGGTGGAGGACTCAATTTCTCTGGTCCGCAGACGTGCCGACAGAGGTTGTCATTCTTGTACTCTCTTATTTATATTAATAGAAATATATTTTCCTGTCCAGTGATGTGCATTTAAATGAATATTGAATCCATGGATGCTTTTAATTGCCTATACATTATTGATTATATATGCTAGAGTAGTTCTAACACAATTATATAGCATGCTTGTCTTGTTTGTTGATTGTTGAGAGAGAAAATTGTTAACACAAGCAGGATTGGAAAAGCTCAACGGGGATATTCATCAACCATCTGGAATAAGGTATGTTTCGAGATCCTTTAGTGTTATATGTTTTATTTATCTTGCATATTGGAAGGGAATGATTTCTGTGGTTACTATGTCTGTTGTGGTACCCCAATTCATAGGAAATTTTCTCCATAACATCGACGACACGAAACTTGGAACAAAGTTTTGGAATGTTGTAGATAACGTAACCATAGGATTGACAAAAAGTACTAACACAAAGGCCATTTCAATTGTAGGGGTAAACTTCTTTCTTTCCTTTGAACATTGGGTGGCACGACAAAAAACTTGGCAGCATGAATAGACCAGATAGACACACAATATGACTTTGGACAATGCATTATTTTGAAAGACTCAAAGGAGTGACATGACTCATGAAATTGGATCAACTTATAAGTCAATTGAATACCCAATTGATGGAATGATATGCAAACAAGTGCCATGTTCAAAGGTGACAAACAACTGCCATTTGATTTGAAAAATGATTCCCTTCCCGTAATTTCCCCATCATGATTGATTAGTGCCTATTTTCTTTTTTACAAGTCCAAAGAGGGTAACAAACACTTGTTTTAGCTCATCCAAAGATAAGTCCATTCCCATATATTTCATGAACCTGAGAAAGAAGGGGTTCGTTCCCAAAAAAGGGTCTCGTAGTGTATAGTTTAATGAGAACAATGAAAGCAAACTCGATATCATTCATGTTTAGAGAGTCTAAACGAAGATGAAAGAAAACTCCAAAAGGTCATTTTTCGTAAATAGTCTATCTAAACCAAAAAAGAGATAACCTATCATCAGAGAGATGAATCTTCAAACAATTTTATGAGTATTAAGAAGACAAGTACTCGGAAATCTTTTCATATTTACGGAGTCCGAAAAGAGCTTAAGGGAGACTCCATTAGGTCTCTTTTTACGATGAGAAGTTTTATGAGCCTAAAAAGAATCAGAAAAGGACTTGGAACTTTGATACTGAGTTCTATGAGCATGACTAAAGTGTGAAACAAATGCTTGGGTACTTTTTATGTTTTATGGAAGTATGAAAAAGTAAAAAAACAAACTCCCCATAGACTTTACTGTTTCCGCTTCTATTTCTGCAAGACTCAAAAATGATATTAACCTCTCAAACAATGACTTTAGTGGACTATATAAATGGATTTTATAATAATAATGATTTCAAAATATCAAAATAGTATTAGAAAACCCTAAAAATAGATATAAAAATCATTTAAAATAGTAAAAATCAAACCATTTTACCATTTACCACTTGGTGAGAGCATTTTGGAGCAAATTTGAGCCAAATATTGTAATATCCCTAGTTTTGACCCTGGTTGCATTAAAAGATACATGATGTGTATATTGTAATTAATCGTGGTGTGGAGCTAAAGGCAAAAGCCCCACCATCGATTTGGTTGTGTTATGTTTAGGCAATTGGGATCATTGCCGATGGTATATCGTGCTATTCAGCACATAATAGTTTTGGCATCATGTAAATATGCACATTAATTAAAATGAACCTACAGCCAGCTACGGTGGTGCAACGTTAATGAAAAGGGAATGATTTCCTAAGGTTAAGGGGGGGATTTTATAACCCGTGGGATCCATTGGGAGATTGCCATGTGTCAACCACCCATTTAAACTTCTGTTGTATGTTAGTTGGGAGCAGTTATTACTGAGTAGTGGCGGGTGTGGCAGGGTTGTTAGTCCTTTCCCACGTTCCCACTCCACCAGCGGACTCTTCCTCTTCACGTCACTTGGACAGAGGGGAAAAATTACATTCTCTACACTCTCTCGTGATTCCACTCTCCAGAGGTTTGGGGTCTGGCTCATTCTCTTGGGAGATGTTCTGCTTCCTCACGCGCACCATTTAGGGGGGAATTCTCCATCGTTGTTCTTCTCACGAAGGGACACAGAAGGTTCACCTTGGTTTTCGACTCACGCAGCGAGTGGGAAGCCTTGTTCTGTCACCCAAGGTTTCTTGTGAATGAGCCTTTGCGTTCTATGCAGTGTGTATGGGTGTTCTCGTTCTCCTTACCGATTGTTGTCTGTGTATGTGTTTTCCCCTGTCAATGCTGGGAGTTTGGATTCTCTCCCATTTGCGGACTATGTAATGCTGTTGTGGTTTCATTGTGAGATTTGTGTTTTTGTTCCTCCCCTGGTTTTGGGTTGTTGTGTGTGCAAGTATCTTTTGGGTTGCTGCTGAGTCGTTTTGGCCATGCTAGGGCCAAGAACAACTCTAAATCGCCTTGTCTGGCTTGAGCTACATTCACCATCTCTGGGTTGTCACCTTGTTTCCTTTGGGTTTTCTTCACAGAGCTGTGAACTGATTATTTTACTATGGGTATGCAGTGGTGGGTCTTCGGACTATGTGGAGTGGGATTGAAGGCTGGGTATGCTTGAGAAACCTAGGTTGGGAGCCACACGGAGAGAGTTTGATGGCTGGCTTACTTCTCCACAACCTTGGAAGAGCACTGGCAAGGGAAGTCAGGGCCTGAGGGACCGTGAAGGAGAGAAGGGACTGATTCCTGGTGTTAGGTGTGTGTGGGTTTCTAAGAATTTAGGATAGCTTCGGTGTAGGTGTCCTTGGCTCTTCCATGAGTGCACCAGTTTAACATTCAGCCTTTCCTAGCTCCTTGACGGCATGATAAACCCAACTATGTTGACTTGGCTGTATTGTGTACCCTTAGCTATGTGTAAGCCTAATTAGGCCCTTAGTCCTTGGGGAATCATGCCCAGCTCGAGGGTGGCAGTGTTGGTGAGAGATTGATGAGAATTCTGGCCTATGGTTGGGTGGACCATTGCAGTGATGTAGCTAGTTGTGAAATAAGTTCTTACAAGATAAGCATTCTTAACCATTTCATTTCTGCAGTTATATTTATTGTTAATGAATAAAGATGAACATGTTGATGCTCGAATGTATGTTGCTTCTGGTATATGTTGATTAATTATGCATCCTTGCATGTTTTTTGTTTTAAGCATTTTATTTCAGCATTATATGCATGTTCTTGTTCATGGAGCTAGTTTCCCGGAGGTTTTTGATGGTTCGATAGCATCCTCTTCGTTGATTAGAGGGTCAGGGACATTACGGTGTGGTATCAGATATCATGTTGCAGCATGGGCCTAAATGGGCCATGAAGATGCAGTCATAGAGCCATCATTGCAGCATTTGGGCCTCAGAAGGACATGAAAGACCAGCTAGCATATGCAAGTTTCCTTTTGACTAATAGAGATCAGAAATTATGGTAGAAAATTTTTCTTGAAAAAAAAAATTGTTGAAAAATATCATAAGTGTCGAGCTCATCGGGTCATCGAAGAACTAAGTGGGAATATCCTTTAATACATTGGAAAGTATAGGCTGAAGGCCACCCACCGAAGGGAAGGAAGAAATAATTTCATAAATTATTCTAAGTGACAGACCGTCAGTGCATCGAAAGACTTAGTGGGAAGCCCTTCCGATGCAGCGGACATATTAGTATAACAGTCGTCCAATACAGACCCCAGCCATCGGTGAAGTCTAGTTGATCAGATTGGTGGAAATTAGAGGAAGGGAGAGCCGATGACGAAGATAGAACCGAAGGGTTTCAGCAAAAAATAGTTGAAGGTGGAGCCGCGGTTTCGGCAGAGATCTCCCAAAGACCGCCGAAACGTCGACGAAACTTAGTTGTTTGAGGCACCGATACATAGACAGAGGATAGAAGATGTAAGTGCTAAAACGTCGATAGAAAAGACAAGATACATTAGAGGAAATTTCAACTCAAAATGGTCCTCCTAAAATGAACTAATAAAATAATAGTTAAAATAATAAAATAATATTTATTAATTTTGGAGGAAGAAAAGAAAAAAACTACTTTTTTGTTTGTATTTTTGACATATCTCCTTGTGTTTTTACTCAAATTTCGATCAGGAGAGCTCATTGGATGCAGAATTGAATTTTTCATCCAACGAGTACCCACTCAGCATACTTTTGATGGACCATGCTACCCCAAAAATAAGAAATACCTGAAAAAATGTAATGATGATGTCATCATTCTATTTTTTCAGGTATTTCTTGTTTTTGGGGTAGCGGGGTCCGTCAAAAGTATGCCAAGTGGGTACTCGTTGGATGCATAATTCAATTCCACATCCAACGAGCTCTCTCGATCAAAATTTGAGTAAAAACACAGGGAGATATGTCAAAAATACAAACAAAAAAGTAGTTTTTTTTATGATACCTATCCCCAAATTTATATTAAAAAAGCGTTTAAGACCTATACGATATTTCAAATTTAAAGAAATTTCATTGGATAACACATGATGACATGGAATTTGAATAAAATTTAAAAGGCCCATTAAAAGTTGAAATTTCCTCTAATGCTAGTTGGTGAAGCTGCTGATAGTGGCGGTGGAAAGAAGGATAAAAAGAAATTTTTCTCGAGAAATTTTCTAAGTCATGAAATCATCGGCGATTGGCGATGATTAGAGGATTGAATTGTCAATGATTAGCCGATGAGGCCACCAAAAACTCATCATCGTCGGTGAAATTTAGTTCTTTGAGGAGCCAATGCAAAGAAAGAAATTTTCCAAAATTTCTAATTGATGGAATCATCAGCGAAATTTAGACGATGGAAGCGCTGAAACAACGACTTCGTATGGCTAGGAATCACCAAAATGACGGTGGAAATTAGACTAATGGATTGGAAAAAATTAGGTGATGGGTTTGCCAAAACGTCATCGCCATCGGTGAAAGTTAGATCATTGGGGCATTGATTAGCAGAAGTTAGTTGATGGACCGTTGAAATGTCGGCTCACCTAGTCAGGACCATTGGCAAAATTTAGAGGATGGAGTCACCGATTCAGTGGCTGACGTCGGGAGAGATTAGTTGTTTTGGTCGTCGACGGACATCGAAAAAATTTAGCTATTTATGCGTCCGCCGTTGCAACTGTCTAGTGGACTATCCTTTCGATGGATAGAGGCCCCGACCGCCGATGCCGCAGTGGTTAGTTGTTCTAACAGCCAATGATTTATAATCCGCAGAACCCACAGTGGGATTGCTACTCGTCATTGTGGTTGCCATGTGGACTAGCACTTCAACGTTTAGAAGTTATACCACCGATGCTCTGATCGTCGAAACATAGTGATTAGGAGTTTCGACCGTCGACAAGGTTATGGCCATAGAAACCATACAGAGTTCGTTGGCCACCGTTGTAGCTTCCTAGAGAACTAGTCACCTAATGAATAGTGCTCCCTATCATTTCTACTGTGTCCTAGTTCATTTCATCATCGATGCCGCAGGGGTTGACTGTTCTGACCGCCGATAGGGTTAGGGCCGTGGAAGCCACAGGGAGTTTAATGCCCACCATTGCAGCCGCTTAAGGGACTATTCCCCCGATGCATAGTGCATTTGATTGACAATATGCAACAAACCTTGGCCTCGCCGATAAATGGTCCAGAAGGCTCACGTCGGAAAATTATAGTCAATGGAACCACCGATACAGTGGAAAATTATTGTTGATAGGGCCACCGATGAGGGCTGGAGAAATTTCTTTCTTAGATCACCAAAGTGTCGGAATTTTAGATGGGATGAGACCCGATCTGAAAAAGGAAATTTTGAGTTTTTCAAAGTGGATTTTTCAGTGATTTTAGCGGTTTCAGTGAAATTCTCAGCAATATTTCAGGGCTGAAAGGGAGAAGAAATTCTAGGTGGCTGAAGTTAGCAATTCATACCAAAATACAGTTGTGTGTTTTTCCTAAATTTAATAAAAATCATCATTTTAGAAGTGGTGTGGTTTTCACACCTGAGGTCAGATTGAAGCATGGGGATAGGCGTTGGAAAGATTATCCAGTAGAGAACAAGGATGAATCACCTGATTTTGAATGTGAAGCTGCAAAGTACTATTGATTGTTTGAAAATAAAATGTGCTACTGTCAATATGGACAAATTCGGGAATTGCATGCCTAGAGGTAGCAAGGACTATGAATTCAAACCAACTGTTGTGTGGAAGAGGAGTTCCATGAAAATATGAGGGACTTGAAAAGGGAAATTTCCTTAAACCCTCTCTTGCTAATTATAATTACATTTTATAAGTTTTGTACATAAAATGTATGAGGATATGTCTTGCATGCATAAGATATTACATGTTGGTAAGAGTAGTGAGAATTATACATTTATAATGAACCACTAATGGTAAATATTGCATTGGTGTTGGCATTAGTGGAAAAACCAATGACAACATGGGCATGGCTGAATATGTTGCTGATGTTGATGAACGTTACCAACAACCCTATGGAGAAAGGGATAAGGCAACAAGTCCAGAATCAAAAGTTGGTGAGATAATTCTGCAATCTCCTGCAAGAGACCAACCAAACTGGTAATGTCAAGGGTGTAAGTAGGATCCATGCAGGTAATGGTTTAATTATGACAATTGCATGGAGTGGTAAAATAAAGAGGTTTCATACCATGTGGTTATTTAAAATTTATACTACATCTATATAGAATGGTATCATGCTTGTATATGCTATTATGATCCTAGTAGCCCAAAGAAAGTAAGTATTGATGGTCTTGATTATAGTAATGCATCCTATATGAAGTAGTCATCGTTAGGCCATGCATGGTATGTTTGAATGCATAGCATTCTTGAATCAATGCAAGGTAGCATTGAGGGGATATGCATTAAAATATTTCATAAATCTTAGGGTTATGGATTGAATAGATGCATATGAAAAGTATAAGTAAATGTTGTAGATATGCATACATAAGTATGGTTGCAAATGTTGTGATGCATTGCATGAATGCATCGAGATAGTGCATGTGTCATTATGAATAACTAATGGCTGAAATGATGAATTGATGATAATTCTGGAACCATTTCAAGAGATGTTATGGATGTAGGATAGTAAGTGCATGAAGAGGGTAGTCATGATCAATTAGCTGCTGAAAATGCTCTATGTAAGGGCAAGGTGGTACAAATGATGCGCTTATGAAGTAAGGAGTATCTAAACATTTCATTTAGATTGCATAAATGATGTGACCATACCTTGCAATTTTAGTATGATAATGATTCATGTGAAGTAAAATGAGTTCTAGTAATAATTATGTGATTAACATCTCAAAGTATTTGAATTCTATAATTCTGAAAATGATTCAGTGATTGTTGCAGCAATGAAAAAAAAAGTTATATGCATCAAGACTTACCAAGTGTTTGGCTGATTGAAGTTCAGATTTCAGGTAGATTTTTTGGGGCATGGCAAAGTGGTTAAGACCATGAAAATGACCAAAATATACTATGTGAAAGAGCCAAACCTCATGAGACTCTCATGGTTTTGAAAATATTCTGTATGCAGAATGAGTTGTCAATTTGAATTTGTAAATTTCAGATTTGAGAAATTGCTGACAACTACTAATCACTATTGGCTTGCATAGAATTGTGTTAGGAGGACGTGTTGTAAGTATATTTTCATGTGATGCTAGTAAGCATAAAATTATAATGGGAATAGTGGTGCTTCTTACAAGATACCAATAAATGAGGATCACCTCATTGCTAAGCAAATCAATTTTTGTAGCAGACAGAGTTGTAAATTCCTATTGAATTTAATTACTAATGTCATTGCTTGGTTATGGAACAATCAATTTGGATTGTATTATCAGATAATGATTGAATATTTGGATACTTGATGGATGTTCTAGGGGTACACATTATAGGAAGACCATGTGTGATGGCATAAAGGAGCCAAACTTTATGGGGAGATTCTCGCCTATCTTGGAAATGGGTTTCGGGTGAAATTCCATTGGACATTTTGGAAATGTCTCATCTGCACTACATGTTTGGTAGGAAACATGAGTGAGATGGTATAGATTATGTCAGTAAGACATGTGTGGATATGAAATGTAAAAAGGAGTTGGGATGGAAAACTGAGGGAATGTCAACTCAGAGAAGGGAGCCCCCATTCCTCCTTAACGAAGGAATATTTCCTCAGCAAATGGATAAGTGTTCTCTGACACTAGCTAAGAATATGCATGTCAAATAGTAAATTCAAAATGCAGAGCATGTTTTGATTTTATTTCCATTATGGCTGATTGCTTGAGTATGAATAGGGCCTACATGGCACACGTCGGAAAGGGGTGCACACTTTCTCTATGTCGGATCATGAAAGGGTTTTCAATATTGATTACACCCTAGGGAGTGAATGCACTCCTGGTGTCTCAATACTTGATAGTGAATGATGTGAAATATGATGACAATAATGCTGATGAGTTTGCTTATATTGCTTGTGTTGTTAGGATAAATAGATGCAGTCTGGTGTTGCACACTAAATGGACAATGGCTTGGGCTCATCCTACCTTCTACTGAAGAGCACAGAGAAGGAGACATTCCTGAGGGACTGAAGAGAAGAGAAGGGAGTGGTTTCTTGTGTTGTATGGGGTAGTGGAATTGGAGCTCACTACTAGAAATGAAACCTGGAAATGGTAATGGAAAATTTCCAGGCCTAGTCAACGTGAAGGTGTACTGGCTGGACGGTATAATAAACCTAGTAGTGTATTGGCTTGACTGTGTAATTATTTGATGTTGTGGAAATTGTGGAAATGTTACAGTGTTGGCTTGACTACCTGTAGTCTGATAAACCCAATTGTTAGCTGGCTTGGCTGAGTAGCCTGATAAACCCAGTAGTGTATTGGCTTGATTGGTTGCATCTTGATAAACCCAATTGTATATTGGATTGGTTGGACGGTCTGATAAACCCAACTATAGGTTGGCTTGATTGTGCTTGATATATATAAAAGGATGTTGTGAAGCAGCCTGCGTGCTGACCTAACATCCAAGTCCATAGGCAATCCCAAGGCTTGCAAAGAGAAGCAGGATCTTGTGGACCAAAGAGGAAATGCACAATATAGATAAGGATTGAAATATTTTGCAATTTCTTGCTTATGAATATACATGTGTATATGACTTTCTTATGATATTCTAAGCTATTGTTTAAGAGATAAAAACCATTGAGAATAAACTAAACATGTGAATCTATTCAATGTTTGAATATAGGTATCACTGGGAGCGAGGACTATGATAGCATCCTAGGGGTGCATGTGGACATGTGACTGTCCTGAAAAGCTCAGAATGAGCAGTAATGAAAAAGGTGCTAATGAGACTGTGAAGGTCCTAGCAGCCGAGACAAACCATGTGGGGAGGCTCCATGGTTGAGAGGTATGAAATAGACCGGAGACACTAAGTGTCATGACCAAGAGGGATTCATCCAGCATTCATGGTGAAGTGAAAGAGGCTAAGAGCATGAAAACCACAGTGGTGGTGTGGGCTCCAGGATGGAACAAGACAAAGAGGGGAAAAACTCTTGCTACTCTCTCTTTCCTTTTTGATTATATATACTTATGCATTGTGAAAACAAGAGATTGCTAAATGCATGTATGATTGAAAATAGAATGTGTGTATTTGCTTAAAGTAAATTGTGAATGCTGGAATAGTTAATTACTTGCCCAAGAATGGACATGAATGAACTCATGTGCATGTTGGGAAGGCATGAAAAGTATGAAAGTCTCCTTGATGGGACTTGGACTGTCATGCCAACTGGGCAATTAATTGACTGATTTTAATGCCTATATTATGCTTGGTCTAATATAATTTCAATGATGCATTTCAGAGGTGAGAAAAGTGAAATCCAGTAGTGCACATCGATCATGGCAGCATACCAGAAGCTGTTGGATTTGGATGGAAGTCTCCTTCAAACAATTGCCAAGACTCAAGAGAATCTTGGAGAGATGCTCAAGATACAGAAAAGGTAGAATGAGATGAACCACCAGATTTTGCAAGACTCTAATTGTTTGCAAAAGGAGGTAAAAATCCTTATTAGTGCAATCTGTAAAGGAAAGGAAAGTGGATCAATGATGGGACATTTGTTTAAGCAATCCATTAAGAAACATTCCAGGAATGAAGACTCAAAGGAAATTGAGCAAGTAAAGATGAAGCATCCAGCGAAATGTTGGGAATGTGGAAGACATCATTACCGCCGGGACTGCCCAACGAGGGAACATAAAGAGGGTAGCAGCCACAAAGTTCCTAGACTTGGGGATGAGCCAAAATCTGAGAACCAACAAGAGAATATCGTGGAATCTGAGGGGCTTGGTCCTAAAAGTTCAAGTAAATAATTGAACGTGGGACAGATCTGCAAAATTTTGAAATTTTGATGTGCAAATTGTATATGTATTCCTATGTATTGGAACACTGAGGACAGTGTTATTCCAAGGGGTAGGGGATTGTAATATCCCAAGTTTTAACCCCGGTTGCATTAAAAGATGCATGATGTGTATATTGTAATTAATCATGGTGTGGAGTTAAAGGAAAAAGCCCCACCATCGATTTGGTTTTGTTATGTTTCGGAAATTGGGATCGTTGCTGATGGTATATCGTGCTATCTGGCACATAATAGTTTTGGCATCATGTAAATATGCAAATTAATTAAAATGAACCTACAGCCAGCTATGATGGTGCAACGTTAATGAAAAGGGCATGATTTCTTAAGGTTAAGGGGGAGATTGTCTAACCCGTGGGAGCCATTGGGAGATTTCCATGTGTCAACCACCCATTTAAACATCTATTGTCTATTAGTTGGGAGCAACTATTGCTAAGTAGTGGTGGGTGTGGCAGAGGTATCAGTTCTTTCCCACGTGCCCACTCCACCAGCAGACTCTTCCTCTTCACGTCACTTGGATAGAGGTGCAACATTCCATTCTCTCCACTCTCCCATGATTCCACTCTCTGGATTTTTGGGGTCTGGCTCATTCTCAAGGGAGACATTCTTCTTCCTCATGTGCACCATTTGGGGGGGAATTATCCATCATTTGTTCCTCTCACGTAGGGACGCAGAAGGTTCACCTTGGTTTTGGACTCACGCAGTGAGTGGGAAGACCTATTCTTTCACCCAAGGTTTTTGTGACTAATCCTTCACGTTCTGTGCAGTGTGTATGGGTTTGCTCGTTCTCCTTACTGATTGTGGTCTATGTATGTGTTTTCCCCTGTCAATCCTGGGATTTTGGCTTCTCTCCCATTTGCGGACTGTGTAATGCTGCTGTGGTTTCATTGTGAGATTGGCGTTGTTATTCTTCCCCTGGTTTTTGGGTTGCTGTGTGTGCAAGTATATTTTGGGTTGCTGTTGAGTTGTTTTGGCCATGCTAGGGCCAAGAACAAATCTAAATTGCCTTGTTTGGCTTGAGCTGCATTCACCATCTTTGGGTTGTCACCCTCTTTCCTTTGGGTTTTCTTCACAGAGCTGTGAACTAATTGTTTTACTGTGGGTATGCAGTGGTGGGTCTTCGAACTGTGTGGAGTGGGATTGAAGGCTAAGTATGCTTGAGAAACCTGGGTTGGGAGCCACACAAAGAGAGTTAGATGGCTGGATTTCTTCTCCATAACCCCAGAAGAGCACTGGAAAGGGAAGTCAGGGCCTAAGGGACTGTGAAGCAGAGAAGGGGTTGATTCCTAGTGTCGAGTGTGTGTGGGTGTCTTAGAAGTCAGGCTAGATCTAGTGTAGGCATCCTTGGCTATTCCATGAGCACACTAGTTTAGCATTCAGACTATCCTAGCTCCTTGACGACCTGATAAACCCAACTGTGTTGACTTGGTTGTATTGTATATCTTTGNGGGGAATCATGCCCAGCTCGGGGGTGGCAGTGTTGCTGAGAGATTGATGAGCACACTGGCCTATGGTTGGGTGGAACGTTGCAGCGACGTAGCTGGTTGCTGGATGAGTTCTTAAAATATAAGTATTGTTGAACATTTCGTCTCTGCAGTTATATTTATTGTTAATGAATAAATATGAACATGTTGATGCTCGAATGTATGTTGCTTCCACTATATGTTGAGTAATTATGCATCCTTGCATGTTTTCTATTTTAGGCATTTTATTTCAGCATTATATGCATGTTCTTGTTCATGGGGATAGTTTCCCGGAGGTTTTTGATGGTTCGGTAGCGTCCTCTTCACCGGTCAGAGGGTTAGGGACGTTACAAATATTCAGTCGGATATTTTGGGAGATTCAACCGCCTGATTCGAGCACTGTGAGAGCCAGGTAAATAACAAAACCTGGCCTTTCTTTTAAAGCATCTATTTTTTGTTTTATTAGGGTATTGGGATGTTTTAGGAAATCCCTAAACCTCGAATGCAGGCATCACTCCTGCCCCTTACGGGACAGGCAGTGCACCATGAGAACCACACATGTTGCACTGAACTCAGGCGGTGCCACAGCTTTGTGCAAATAGAGCTCAAGAGGCAGCGGCCTTGAGTGGGGAAAATTGAATGGATAAGAAAAACCATAAGTTTTTAATTGATTTTAAAGATTATTTTTGGTAGGTCCCAAGTGATAAAAAATGGCCATATGAAAAGAATGGAAACACAATGATGATGATGCTTTTGCTGAGAGAAATGTTGGATGCATAGCCACGTTGAGGGATTGTGTCCTCAAATTCTTCCACACACCTAGCACGGTGTCTCATGAGTGATTGCTGAAGTATATCCTCCATATGTGGAACCTAGAGCAATGATACTTCAAGGTAGGAGCCCACATGTTGACAGTTGAGGTAGAAGACATCTACTTCTTGACTGGATTATTGAGACGGGATGCTCTGATTTCGTTGACTGGTTCCCATGGAGGGGATGTGACTACCCAGGAGTTGATAGACCATTAATTACTTCCTGATACTAGAAATTTGGGGAAGAAAATTCCCATCAAGATAGTGAGGCATGATCCTCTCTGCACTGTTCTTTTCACCATGCATAGGTTGGATGGGAGCCAAGGGCCTCACCAGGATTCTAGAGCACACATGTTATATGCGATAGAGGCTATGGAACCTACTGTATTTAACTAGGAAGAGAAATTACTACAGTTCTTCAAGGACCAGCTGACCAAATGTCGACAGGGAGAGCTAAAACAGTTTGGCTATGGTTCCATATTAACCTGTTTCTTCTTTGAGTGGGTCGCTCATCTGAGGCCTCAAGTGGTTTTTACTGAGTTGAGGGCAAGATGCCCTCATATGCTAAGGTGGGTCATAATCATGGGCCACACAGGAGAAAGCAGAGGGAAAGTGAAGTTTGGGGCTCCATTTTTCCACTGGCTGAATGACCAGATACTCATGGTCAAGGATTATGCATATGCAGGTATAGATTTCAGACGTGACCCTGACCTACAACTTCCACCTGATGGATAGTGGGGAGACATGGGTAAGAAAAAAAACCCTAATATGGCCATTTGGGTTTTTGTATTTTAATGTTTTTTATTTTTTATGTATAGTAACAGGACCTGAAAATTTTCATGCAGATATTGGAGTGGCACGACCTAGGGGATCTTCCCCACTGGACAGATGAGTGGGATGTCGGTTTGTTCAACGAAGTGATGACCTAATGGGAGAGCTAGAGGAGAACCTGGAGAGGTTGACTCTGGACATACCCTATGCATCCATCGATGATCTCCCGATGCAATATCAAAGGCACATAGCAGGAGTGACAGGCCATTTCAGCCATTTTCTTGAAGGGGACTCTGTCATAGTCCACAAGCTCATAGGCCCCTTTCTCTAAAACCTTGGAAATGAGAAAAGGACCGTACCACATTGATTCAAACTTCCCTTTTCCTAGGTTATCATGTCTCTGATCATAAGTTAGGAATAGGTCACCTTTGTTAAACACACAAGGTTCGACAGATTTATCGTACTGCACCTTGACGCATTTCTTATGTGCCTCATTAACTAAGGAAGCATCTCATCTAGTTTCGTCAAGGTTGGTCAAGTATTAAAACCTTTATTCCTCGATATAAGTATTAGGGAGAAGTTCAACGGCAAGTTTCAAAGAGGGAATCTGACACTTAATAGGTAGGACAACTTCTAGTCTGTATACTAACTGAAATGGTGTAAAACCAATCGTTGTTTTTACTGAAGTTCTGTAAGCCCAAAGAGAGGAGAAGAGAGTCTGATGCCAGTTGGATTTGTGATATCCAACCATCCGACGTAGCATAGTTTTTAAAACTTTGTTAATGGCCTCAACTTGACCATTAGCTTGCAGATAATAGGGAGTTGAGTTTTCATGGCGAAAACCCATCTTAACACTTAACTTTGTCATGATCTGATTCCAAAAATGTGATCCCTGATCAATGACAATAGACTAAGGAACTCCAAACCTAGCTATTACATGGTTAAGAAGAAAGAGGGTGGCAATATTACCATCCTCTGCATATGTAGGCATAGCCTCAGCCTAGTTAGTGAAATAATCCATGGCTACAATGATGTAACCATGCCCCCGGCTGAGGTAGGATTACAATGCTTGAAATCTATCCCCCATTTGGAAAAAGGGCCAATGGAAATGATGAGGTGTAACAGAGCAGGGTGGGTGTGATTTTTCGGATAAAAGTATTGAAAGGGTGGGAATTTCTTAACCACCTCATGACAATATTTAAAAATAGAAGGCTAGAAATAGCTAGTGTGAAGGATTTTATGAGCTGTAGCCATCCTAGAAAGATGATTTCCACATGCTCCAGAAAGGCAGTCATTTAGAACATGTTCATCCTTGTCATTGGTGAGGCGCCATTGGAGAATGGTATCTATACAACGTCTATATAATCTATCATTGAGGATAAGATAGTATTTCGCATGGTGACGAATGCAGCAATGATCATCATGAGATATAGTAGGCTGAAAATTCTATGTATGGAGATAAATGATTAAATCTCCATACCAAGGATCAATTGTTCTTATTAAGAATAGAAATTCATCTAGGAATGAATCACAGGGCTCAGAATTTGTTAAAGCATAGGGAAGGTCACACATCAGCCCTACAAAGAATATTGATTTATTCAAACTACCTTTGGCAAACTCAAGGTCAAACTCTTGTAGGATGACAATCCATTGGGAGTATTTTCCCCTAGCACCTGATGAGTCAGGATGTAGTACATAGGTTTTTGGTCTGCAAGTACGATAGTGGTGCGAAGTAGGATGTAGTGATGAAACGTTTGGACAGAAATGACCGTAGCCAATGCTAGCTTCTCCACACATGAGTATCGAGTTTCATAATTGAGAAGATTCTTACTTGCATAATAAATCACGTGTTTTAGGCCATTCTGGTCCTCTTGGGATAAAACCATTTCGATAGTAGTAGTAGAGGTAGCAATATACAAGAGAAAATCCTTTGAGTAATCCGAGGGGTGTATCATGGGTGAATGAGTCAGACCGTGCTTAAGATTATCGAAAGTTTGCTAGGCCTGGTCATCCCAAATGAATGGAGTATCCTTCTTAAGGAGACGCTTATAACCATGTGTTTTCTCAGTAAAGTTACAAACAAAATGATGGAGAAAGTTTTCCTTACCTTGAAAACTTTGGATTTGAAGTAAGTTGGTTGGGGTAGGTAGAGCAAGTATTGTAGAAATTTTTAATGGATCAATCCAAATACCATCCTTGGAAACCATGAAGCCAAAGAGATGTCCCATCTCAATGCAAAAAACACATTTGTGTGGGTTCAGCCATATTTTGTAATGGAAACATCTCAGGAAAATGTCTCTAATATGTTGAGGATGGTATTCCCATTGCTGTGAATGCACAGGGAGTTCATCAAGGTATGACTCCATGATGTTCTTAATGTCATGAAATGCATAGGGCATAGCATGCTAGAATGTGGCCCCAACCTTCTTAAGACCAAAGGGTAACTTGATGTAGGCAAAGGTTCCCCACGGGCATATTAATGTCATCTTATGCTGATCGGCGGGCAATATCTCAATCTGATTGTAGCTGGAAAAGCCATCCATAAATGAGAAGATGACACTCCCAACACATTTATCGATAATCTAATCAATGTGTGGAGTTAGAAAGTTGTCCTTAGGATAAGATTTATTCAGGTCTTGGAAATCGATACAGAATTGAATAGTTCCCTGCTTTTTATTCACAAGAACGATGTTCGATACCCATTCCATCAAGGGTATAGGATAGATGAATCATTCCTTCAAAAGTTTCTCGACCTTGGCTTTGATAGTCACGGCCTTCCGTGGATGGACTTGTCTCAATTTATGCCTAAACAGTCTGGCTATAGGATAGGTTTTGATCTCATGGACCACAATAGATGGATCTATCCTAGGCAATTCTTCATAATACCAGGAAAAAATGTTTCAAAACTCTTTAAAAATTGCTCTATACTCTTCATTTTCCTCTATTGAATAGTTTTTTCCTATGTTAACATGTTCAATAGTTCTAGGCTTGATTGATATGTTGATTGGATACGTTTTGGTAATGTTGCGTAAATTTCCTTCAGACTCAGAATCTTGCAACAAGATAGGTGTTTGCGGATCATTGACAATATCAATACCCAAGAGAGATACAAAATCATTATCTACCAAATTGGTATTGGAGAGGGACAAGGATCTATGATGGTGATCCTCCCAGACTGATTCTTTCATATTCATAATCTTGATAATAGACTCGTCTGACAGAAAAGTCTGAGAGAGATAATCTAGAATAGAAAGTGGCATTTCTAACCAGTAGGGCAGGTGGTAAGGATTTGAAGACATAAGATGAAGATCATCTGTAGGAACATCGAAAATAGACTGGATGGAATCATAAACTTCTTCATGTGGGATGAGGGAGGATGTCTCAACAACTTGTTTACCCTTAGGATCATAGCTAAATGAAGAGATCATATTAACTGTTTCCATTTATGAGCTATAAGGTGCCGATGGAAACATGCCCATGAGGGCAGATTCCTTCAACATCTCTACCCCAATCAACTGGTAAGGAGGAGGGGACTAACCTAGCAAAGGGACATTATTTTTCATAGGGGTAGTAACATACGGCATGTAGAATTCAAGTTGATCAATCATCACAATTATTCCCAAATGCATAAACTAGAGGGTTCTAAATACCATCGAAGTGATAGCATTCATAGCGTAAAACCAATTTCTTCCTAAGAGAAGATTGTAGTCTAACGGGGCATCCACTACTTCCACCTGAATGGAATTTTTTTTTCCCCCTAGCTCTACTGAAAGAGTTGGCATGAGGAAATGGGGGTGGAAACCTATTCCATCAAAGGATTTTAGGGTTGTCGGTGTTTTTACAAGATCGGGAGAGCCAATGGCTTTCCAACGGGATGGAGACAAAATAGAGGTTGAAGAACCATTATCTAGAATAGTCCTAAAGACCTTTTTCCCAACTACTCTTGTTACGATTTGAAAATCCAGTTGGTGAGGTAATCTAGGTTTGAGGTTCTCTGGATTTAAATGAATCAGATTCATGTCACCTGGGTCCATCGCTCCTAAGGAGGTCAATAAGTTTTTGCGTTGTGTAAGACAACTTTGGAGGACTTCTAAGGTAGACATTGCACATGGTGCCTGAGCTAGGTCTTCTACAACATTATAGAACTGTGCAGCTTGAGCATTAGGGTTAAAAACAACCTTCATAAGAGTACTCTTGGGTGGACACAAAATCATGTTGAGATTAGGCTTCTCGATTGTTAGGGGACCATTAGACGAGGATGTGGGAGAACCAGTTTTATTTTATTCTCCTCAAGTTTTTCATATGACCAACTTCGAGTTGCTATATTAATAGTTTTTTATGACATCATTCAAATTTCCTCTATAGAACTAGAATTTCCTTGCTTAGACATGTGGTATACCAGTTGTTGCTGAGAAGGAAAAGGATCAGTAAGAACTATCAATGCAGGGTTACTCTTTAAAAACTTATTAATTTCATCACATCGGGGACACTCCTTCGTGAAATGATCGCCACCGCAAAATAGGCAGGGGTATTTAGCTTTCTGTTTTCCTTTATTGTCATTCTTTGGGGCTGTAGGTTTGGGATTTTCTTATTGGTTTCTGGGTTTCTTGTCTTTACCTTTTCCTTTCTTCTTACTACAGGATGATTGCATACTTTTAATAGCATTCACCTCGGTGGAAATATTAGGATTGGAAGGAGCAGTAGTGGAAGGACAGGTTTGTTTGGCAGGTTTTACTGTTGATGAAGGATGGATTGAACCGATAACCCCATCAACAAGAGTTTCTATGGGTGGCTTAGCCAGGTCCGTGCTGGGATGAGGAACTTGAAGAATAAGGTCATACAAAGTTTCAGAATGGGAATATACCAAGTCTAGATACTGAGCGCGACTAATGTCCTACTCTTTATTAATAGCACCTCCCATAGCCACATCTCGAGCAATGGGTGGCAACAAAGACTTCATAAACAGATCATCTAAGAGTTGGTATAGGATAGTAGCTTTAATGAGACTTCTATGCCTTCTCCACTTGTGAATATGATCTAAAATGTGTGTGGAGGTATTTTGATGTAGAGAGGTGAAAAGGTCTGTACCTGTTTCGTAGTGAATGGGTAGCTGAAAGTGTGTGAGGAAGACAGTTTCCAAAGCACTAAAATCCACAAATGAGTGTCATGGAAGTTCAACATACCACTTCATGGCCGTACCAGTCAAAGTGTGCTAGAAGAGTCTCAATTGAATAGAATCATCCATCAAGGAATTTGACGAACACCATAGATGGAAAGTCATAACGTAATTTTTAGGATCATCTCCCTGCTTTCCATTGAATTTCACAGTATCTGATGGTAACTTGAATGGAATGGGGGGCCACACAGGATTGTGTTGAATGGGGTCATTGATCAACTTGGACAAATCGGTCAAGTCCAAAGTTGCTTGGAAAGGTAACTGATGATTTGGTTCAACATACTGGTAATATTGACAAGGCATGTAACCACTAGTAGGACTGTAAGTGGACTGATACATAGGATGTTGAAAAGGCTAATGAGACAATGAACCTCCAAAATATGAACCTCCAAGGGTAGGGATGCTAGAACCACCAGGACCATTAGGAGGATTAGGAGGAGGACCGCCATGACCTCCGGGGCCATCGGGAATACGAGGACCACTGGGACCACTAGGATCTCCAGGACCACTAGGGGGAGGACCATCAGGACCTACAGGACCACCAGAAGGAGGACCTCCGGAACCTCCAGGTCCATTGGGAGGAGGACCTATGAAACCTTCGAGACCACATGGAGGAGGTACACTAGGCCCCCATGGGGAAGTTCCTCCATAATCTGGCCCTCTAGGACCACCAGGACCCATAGGGGGAGGGCCTTCGTAAGGTATCCCTCTGGCATGTCCATCCTTATAAATAGGTATTCCTCCTAATGCTAGCATGTAGGACCAGTTGGGTTGCCCCCATGGAGTGAAGGTATTTTCAGGATATGGAATTCTAGTGTATGACATGCCTATAGGGGTAGGTGGTAATTCACATTTCCCACAAGTAATTGATTTGTTGGGTGACCGTAACCCCAAGAAGATTGATTGACAGCAGGTTGTGGCCCTAAGGGTTGACCTGAACTCAATGGAGGGTTAACTATATTCATAGGAGGAATGTAAAATGTGGATGTGCCTACATTAGAGGCCTTTCTATTATGAGTAACAACTCCACCAGAAGGTAATGTAGATCATGCCAGGGGTTTCCCCCCAGCACTATAAGGTACTGATACAACTAGAGTTGAAAGCTGGCCCCAATCCCTAGAAGACCTACGAGGACTAGAAACCGACCTAACATTTGCAACTGTAGGGTGAGAAGTTTAACTTGGGTGGTGTGAAGTATCAACAAGATCGATAGGTTTCATAGAATCAATTAGTGAATGATATCCGGCTAGCCAAGGATCCATATTATGGGGGAGAAGAACCAACATAGGTTCTTTATGAGGGATTGGGGTTGCTAAGATAGTATCTAGTCTTTGCATTCTCTCTTGAAAATATTGTGCATGGTGAATAGCTGATTGAATTTGTCTATATTCCTCTTCACTTGGTGAAGAATGTTTAGGAGAGGGCCTATGTACTCCAAATGAAGCAATGGCCTATCCCATAGAATTTCCCCAAAACAGAGCATCTAGACCATAATCTAGATGAACAGGACCATCAACATGACCTTCCATAGGACCATGGAAATAAGTGTCACCCATAGGAGGTTGTTGGACCAATGGAGTAACGTAAGAAGAAAATTGGTCTTCGCTTTCTACAACTAGGTTCTCTTCCACTTGGGAAGTAGTTGTAGCTCTTTGGTCAGTAGCTTCCATTGGACCTTCTCCTATAATGGGAGGAAAGTCGGGTGGTAAGCATTACGTTCTTCTAGACCGTCTCAAATGAAACTCAACCAGATTACACAGTCACTAATCTAACCTAGGGTTTCAAAGATAAGAAAAAAAAACCAAAGAACTTTCTCCTACTCAAGGTATAAGCTAACAAGAAAATTCAAATGACAGGATGAGCTCAAATGGTCGGTCTCTCATCAGGATTGTCAAGTAGGTGCAACTCACGATATACCACAACGGTACGTGCGTATTAATCTCCTCGAATCCTTTTTTCAGTGTATTTCTCCATACAAGATGCAAAAGGTATTTTCTCATATAGATAAGGTATCCTATTGGGGTCTCCTGATATACTCAAGGTACATGGGAGCTCAAATTGGTAGTAGTGTTGTCTAATGCACAACTGTTCACAAGGGGCCTTCTGATATACAATTGAGTATGTGAAGTAACTTTCTATATACCTCAAGGGTACGTGAAAGGTCATTCAATATACCGATGGTACATGGAAGAACCACGTGAGGCCCAGGTTGTAGTGCAGACAAATAACAAAAGCTCCTATGTTTAACGAAACCCAAACACATCTCTAACCTATCTCTCAAATTTCTATAGAAATTTTAAGCCTATAACTACCATTAATTTTAAATTGGAGGGTTAGGTGAATGCATGAGGTTTTGACAGAAAAGTAAAACCATGCAAATATGAAAATGCAAGTTCATTCACTTTACAATTCAGTATTCCTTATTAGGAGAAGGAGAGAGAGTGTTTTATTTTTCAATTTTCCTTTAAAACCAAAAAAATCCTCAAACATCTATACTAAAAAATTCTTTTTTCTGAGCATACAAGCAAACAACACTTCTTCAAATCAACTCTTTTTGAAAGAAAACAAGTAGGGTAAGATCTCTTTTCAATGACGAAGAAAGACAAACAACACTCAAATATGCATATGCAAGCTATTTTTTCGTTTTTTCTAAAACATGGTAAGATCTAACTTAAACTATCGATATTTTTTCTTTTTGATGAGATAATGATGCAAAAGAGACAAAAGAACAAAGGAATCCTAAAAGCTTGTGAGGCTAATCAGAGACCTAGTGACTCAAGTCCAATAAAACAACAACCTAATCTCAACAAATTTTCTTTTTTAGAGAGAAAAGAAGTCTTTCTCACACTTTAACAAAAAATAGAAACAAGCAAACTGATCTAAGGGAGTCTTTCTTTTCAGTACTAGTCTATAACAGGTAGAGATCTAATCTGACCTAAAGCTTCCAAAAACTCATTTCAGAACAAACTTACAAGCAGTAATGAATGATGAATCTAACCTAGCTTTTTGTTTTTTGATTTTGACAAACAAGCAATTTCCACATAAAAAATTTATATTTCAATCACTCAGGCAACTTCAAACAAGTCTGGACAAAACTAACTGAACACACAAAATCCAAAAATCACAAATATTTTTGCAAAAATTTGAAAAAATCAAGGTCTGGGAAAGGCCTACCTGGCACCGCGTCGAAAGAGTTGCTGATAGAGTGGTTTCGAATCAAAATCGCTTCTTGTTCACTGGACTCAGGAGGTGGCACCACCTATTGCTAACTTGACTCAGGTGGTGGCACTGCTTGTTTCCTAAGGCACATGTGTGGTTCCCTATAACAATCTAAAACACATGGAGAGCGAAAAATTCAAGTTAGAAATTGCAAAAAATATACAAAACATGATGAATCAACAACAATAAAGAGCATTATAAAGTCAAGGTGACTCATATCCAAAGAGATCTAAAGATTTCAAACCAAAACTTCACTAGGTCAGATGTAGATCTGACTGCAAAGATGGGAGGATGGAGCTTGGATTCAGATAAGAGTAGTTCATAAACTGAGGAATATCAAAACATATAAGTAATTCGCCAGTAGAGTTGCCAAATTTGTTATCAGGAATATAGCACCTTCTGCAGACAGAAGCTGTTCCTCTAGTTTGAATGGTTCAGATCCAGAACAAATGAGTAACCACTAGGTTGAATAATTTACCTGAAAGCTATGAATGCCTAGAATAAAAATTTGATTAAATACCTGTAGACCTACAAAAACACATCAAACATACAAAAACATCAAATATACCAGAAAACTATCCATAGATTCATAACAGTGACTAAGGAATCCAATAATATATATGTGAGATTTAGACACAACAGATATATGGGAAGGAAATTAACTTTGCATTAATAGATGAATGAAATAACATATAACTGAAGTTTCCTTAGTGTTGATGCACTCCTTCACAAGACTAGCACCTCATCCCTGATAGCTCCAACTTCCTCTTCTATGCTCTCTAATGGATTAGGCGAGGATGTTAATTCAACAACATAATTTTACTTCTTTTTTCTCTCTCCCAACCATGGAGTATTGGATTATACTTATAGGGCTCAAAGGGATAGGAATGGTTTAGAAATTGGTGGGTGAGGTGGCCATGAAATCCTCAAAGAAGGGATCTCAAGATTAACTTACCTAGGTGAGTAGGGATAAGGATAGACACGAGGATTTTGTTCTAAAAGCTTTGTGAAACCTCCTTTTTTCACTTTTTACCAAGGGCACCACTTATACTCCTTTATGACAAAGCGGTGAAGGGTGAGAACCACGCCAACAACAAAGGTTAAAGGCAGTGGCACCGCCTGTTTTCCACACAACTTGGGCAGTGCTGCATAAGGTACCACTTATCTGCTTGAGGGTAAGAGTGGTGTTGAAGTTTTGTATGTTAAAACCAGCACCTAGAGCATGTTTCACTTCAAGTTTGGGATTTTGAGGGAAAATATCTGTGTTAGGGATCCTGCCACATGCCAGTGACATATTTTGAGTGTAACAAATGGAGGTTGTAACTAGGATATGATTTATTGAGAGGAGTGTCTAGTTCGAAGAAGATCAGTTTTATGACACACCACCATCAGTAGCATAAGAAGGTATAACCATTTTTCCACCTATTTTTGATGATGATGATTTTCTATAGGTTTCAGATTCAGATGAAGAAGATCAAATCCAACATGATCCTGTTATTGAAACTGAATCTCATGAGATTCTATATCTAGAAACAATATCCATTCCAAATCAGAAGCCTAAACCTAGATGGGACTGAAATATTCTAGATGCAGCTGGAAGTGGTGATGAAAATCCAGAACACAGAAGAAGAACCAGATCCTAGTATCAGAATGAAAATGCTGCACTATCTCTCACAGATTCTCTCCCTATAGAATGGTGCAACAAAGTTCTAGGTCGGTGCTACTTGATGATTGCGAATGATCAGCTACATGGCCCATAGAAGAAGAAACTTAAACATTATCTACCTTCACCATACAAAAGAAACATACACAATCATCAGTTTAGAAGAACATTGAAAGGTTCACATGGATAGCTTCAGGATGATGCTGCACAGATGGACCATCCTGCTACATTAGTGCTGCAATTTTTCAACAGTGTTTTGCTCAAGTTATTTTTCTAAGGAGGAAGCTTCTTTCTTCTAAATATAGCTTGCATTTTCCTATTTCTGATTATTTTGAGGGGGGGTTTCCCATGAGGTTTTCCCCTATTTCCTCAGTTATATTAAGCAACATTATTTATTTTAGATTGTATTTGGGTGACTTATGTCCTTGTTGACAGGGCACACAGTTGTCCATGTTAGGATTCAGGGGGTGTTAGTATTTATTAATCCTCCCTTGATCAAATTTTCTATTAGATTAATTTAGCTTAACGTAGGAGTTTTAATTAATTAATTATGTCCACTAGTACTATTTGGTCCACTTGGCCTAATGGGGCCACATGTACCAGTTACTAGAGTGTGGGGAACACTGCTATAGGCTAAATTAAACTAATTGCACTTGCATGCATCAGTTTAGGCGCCTCCTAGATTAATACCTACATTTTAGGATCCACTGGGAGTCTCGACACCAACCTCCTTTAGTTAGTTGGAGTTGGAACTAGTTAAGCTTAGTTAATTTCCAGTTACATTCAGTTAGATCACAATCAGTTCAGTTAGCACTAGTCATGCATGGATACATGTGGATTAGGCTCCTTTGCTTACCTACCACTTCAGTTATACTGAGTTAATTGTTTATTACTTATTGTGTGAGTTGTTTATACATCTAGAGTTAGCTACTTGGACTTCGATATTGATTGAGCCATCTTGAGTTAACTAGTAAGTTAGGTATAGTCACATCTAGTTGGTAGATTTGAATTCTTTCCTATTGGATTCGAATTCTTCCTATGTAAACTATTGTAACAATGGAATTAATTAATGAAAATGATACTGTAATTACCTGAGATATTCTCATATGTTTCCTCTGTGGTTTTATTTGTTCAATGTGTATCTTCATTCTCCTTTTACTGCAATAATAATTTTGGACTCATTGCTTGATGATCTAAATGGCACATAAATTTTAACAAGATCTAGGTGGTAACAGCGACCAACATCATCATGAGCACTCCTTTGAATTTGGGTATTAGGTGTTTCTTTGAATCCAACCTTATAAAGAAACATCCCTCAAGTCCTATCCCCATCAAAATCTCTCTCCAAAGTTCTATGGACCATGCACCATCCTCTAGTTCATTGAACAAGTTGCCTACAAGATGGATTTTCCAAACCACTCCTAGTGTTACCCAGTCTTCCACGTATCTTTCCTAAAAATGGTGTTCAGGTCTAATTGTAAAGTGCATACCAACTTATCAGAACTAGATGAGGAAGGATCCATTTGGATTAAGCTAACAACAATATTTCCTTAGGTAATGATAATTGTGAAGGCACACAATCAAAGAAGTTTTTATCCAATGGAAAGATATGATGTTGAAAGATACCACTTGAGAATTGATTGACATTTTACATTAATTTTTGCACCTTCAGTGTTGAGGACAATATTTCTTTGGAAGGGGAGAACGTGATGGTCCTGCTCTAACTCGCCTTAATTTCGGATTTATTCATACATTGTATAAGGCCATCACTTTGAAAAAAGGCCATGTAAGTTATTGCTCATCAATCATTGCAAAATGGGTGTTTTTCTTAATTAATACCCACTAGGAATTTGTATTTGTTAATATTTGACCATGTTAATTAGTTAACATTTTGGAATCTAAGAATCCTATTTAAAGAGATACAAGGATATGAATTTTTTTGTGGAGAATTGTTGTAATAGATCTCTGCTGAAATGAAAAGGTTTCCCTACTTCAAGAGGAATATAAACATTTATCCCCAAAGTTTTTCTCATAATATAAAGCTCATTTACTTCCATCTTTATCTTCCAATAGTATAATGGTTTTGGTTTTGGTTTTTCTCTATAAATTCTAGTTTATTAAAACTTAACTTATGTGCATCCTATGTTGTTGTTTTAATTAATAGGGATAAAGAACACCACAATAAATATTTGGAATATCTTTTGTTATAGCACCAACAATGGACATTCAAGATAATTTCCCTAACTACACTATTCTTGGATAAATTACATTTTCCAATTAGTCTATTACCTATACTAAATCGAGAGAATAGTGGGGAAACTATCCACTTAAGTGGGAGTAATTTGTACAAAAATTGAGACAATAAAAAGTGGAGGATAATAAATAACATAACATAGTTAGTGAAGGATCAAAAATAGCCTAGCGCAGTTAGTGCGTAATAATAATAACATAATATAATTAAGTAATTGATGGAGAAGTAGTTAAACTGAACTATTACCTCATTTTGTATCTAAAAACCCTATAAAATGTAAGCTACTCTATGTGAAACATAATCTTAAATATGGGCATACAAGTTATATTCTATTAATTTTTATATCTTATTATACCTGCCGCCGCAGGTATATAGTAATCAGTTGCTAGTCAACCGAACCTTTGCCTTCTATTAGTTGCCGCCACCAAAAAATTAAAATCTATTTTCTAAAGTTAAACTTTAGAGATTGTAAAAAAATATTTTAAATTTTAATAAAAATATTTGTATTTGCTATTTTGTAAACTTCTAATTGGCCAATCAGAAATGATGTCATTCTTGGAGTTTGGTATCTGGTTTTCACTTGACACATGGTAATGATGACATCAGCATTTAGTATGGGTCAATTAATCCTTTTCAAGTCTAATTGCATTTGCACAAAAGTTCGCAATAATAACATATTCTATTGATCGTATCTCAAACAAGCTCCAAGCAGTTTAACACTTGTCCTCATTATCTCTCCATCCTGTTGCATATGTAAAGCAATTAATGGCTGGGATTTCCTAGAATAATCACCAATTTCAACTACAGCCATTTCGATAATTAGTTGACCTATTAGCTATTTAGGTGAATATACTCTGATTTGGCATTTTACTGATTCTACTCAATGGACAAAATCCACATGGATTTTCCTTTTATCACCATAGAATATCCACATGGATTTCCCTTTTAACAAAGAAATGTGATAGCAGATTATAATATGTCAATCGTCACAGATTTGATTGGTATCCTATTCTAATATCTACATTAATTCTTCGTAAAATTATTATCCATATGCCATTATCTATGTGATGTGATCTTATTGCGATGGTGTATCATCCGTATGTTGGGATTTATAAACTCTACATTATGTAGTAATTAGTTTTTATACTAATATGTATATACAGTATTAAAAATCTTCCATACAATTAAAAATCATTATGGCTTTGAAAATCTGAAGACACTCCTCATGCCGAGCGACTGAGCTAAACGATGGAAATTACATAAGATTATTCAATGTTCAAATCCCTAAGTGAAATTTATCAAACCATCATACAATTTGTAAAGATCTCGGAGATGGAATCATATACAGTCCATTTTGATCTTGAACAAAAAGACAAATTTCTATTAACCTAGCAACTTAGGAAAATTTTGAATTGACAGAAGTATTAAAGCAATTATAATCCAAGTAAAAAGAATTAAATCTTTCTCAGTCGCAGTTTACCCAGTCTGTCAAAGTGGGCAGCTGTTTCTATCAGTATGAGCTCGAAGAAATCGCAGCTGTAGATGGCATCATAGGGCTGGGCAATCCATAGAGACAGGGGACTTGGGACTTTCTTACAATAATCCGAATATACAAGTAAATAAAAATACAGAGAATGGAGAACGAGCTAGAAACAAAGCATGCAACAGTGCTACAACTTCAAATCTATAACAAATATATCATAAAAGCTTAAGGAATTGTTAACATTGGTTTAACAATGCAGGAATTAATGAAACTAAAAAATAATGTAAACAAACTATTATCTATGCTGCGTCAATTTCTGGGCCTAGATGTCACTCTGCAAGCTGTTCTAACCTCTGAAGCTCTATCATCTTGTCAGGACAAGAGTAAGCATTCAATTCTGTTCGGCTCGACTATTGCAGCAGAGATAGTTTTGAGATATAAACAACAAATACCCAATTCCGAGGTCCCAATTCTAAGCTGGATAGTTGCTGCGTATGATTTCATTGTTCATTGTGCTGGAATGAAATAAATATTGCATGTGATGGTGTAATCTAGTTACTTTGCATTTGCTTCACCAAGTTGTGTTTTTTGAATTATATGTTAAAATATCATCTCTAGGCTAGCTATTTTATACAGAGATGTTTTGGATCTTTTTTTTTTCGGTGTAATTATAGTTGATAGTAAATATTTTTTTATGAAAAAACTTAACTTAGTTTGCATTTATTTTAGTAGACGAATAACTTTTACATTACACTGTGATCCATAGGTGCAAAACTATCATTTATTCAAAGCATTCAGACAAGTCCTACGGGTATGCAGCTTTGTACAAAGTTGTATAGTGTTTAGCTTTCATTATTGGTTAGACTGTTTTACATGTGCTAGATATAATGAAGGGTTCTAATGATGAGATTTCTCACTTAGAGAAAAAATGCAAAAGAGAACTAGAAAATACATACTCAGTGGTCAACATTGACAATGTATTGCAAATGCATGGCTTGTTTCATTTACAAAATTTTGCATATGTTGTTGGCGATTGCTTATTCAATGCATTGCAAGTGCAATAGGTATAAGCATGGTAGAGTAAATAGGAAACAGAAAAGGAACCTGTCATTTATACATGCAGGTAAAGAAACAGGTTCGTGCTATATATAAGGGGCAATTGTCTGCATTTGCAAAAAAAGGGTTAAAGCAGTAAAATAATTGGTCAAGATGCTACAGAATGAGTGAAAGGATGGAGATAATTTCGCCGAAGCTTGAAGAAAGATATAAAGGAACAACCAAATCGAGAAAGAACACTTTAAAATGAGTTGAGATTGATGCAGGATTCAACAAAAACAAACACTACATAGCCTGGACAAAAATGGTGTAATGCTGGAACAAATTTCAGGAATTTAACGCGTCAAGAAGAAAAAAGACATACTATAGCCAGAAACCTTACCGAATATACACTACAACCCTGTAAGGAAATTGATCACCAAGCTCAGCATTCTCTCCAACTGAAAATGCAAGAAAAAATCAGCTCGCCAACTAGGGCTCTCGATTAATATATACCAGTGTCGGGTAAAGGCAGTGGCCACGACATACTCCATTTGCTATCGTCGGTCGTCCATGCGGTCTGCCACATGTTGTGAAGATCCCTTATCCACTTGCTATTGTTGGTCGTCCATGTGGTCTACCACCTATTGTGAAGATCCCTGATCCACTTGCTATCGCTGGTAGTCCATGCGGTCTGCCACCGATTGTGAAGATCCCTGATCTGCGTTACATAATAAATAAATTATTATGTAGAAAAAACCTTCATTCTATGGCACCGAAGAGGGCACCGATGATGATCTCCAATATGGGACAAATTATTTAGGGGAATATGAAAATAACCTAAAATTTATAAACAAAACTTCGTTTTATAACATGTTCTATAATATTTAATTAAATGAATTGTACCTAACCATCTCAATCTGAAAAAAATGATCCAATAACTCAATCAAGCGATTCAAACCAACCTGCAACTGATGTGCTAATGCTTCCATAACAGTGAAAAGGAGAAGGAAGGAGGTTCCAAGCCATGAGAAGGTGAGTCCAAGATCCCTAAAAATTCTAGAGAGAAAAACTAAAACTTCCTAAAATTTAGTTTCAGAGCTTTCTGATACATGTAGGATCCTCTAAAGTTACAATGGTTGATTCGTATTAAAGGAAGAGCAAATTGTCCCTCCTCTCTTAAAATAGCCAAATTTCCTTTTTGTCTCAAATAATTATGAATATGCTGTTTGGCTTTAAAAAGAAAAATGTTGCATTTACAACCATGCCATGCTTCGCCTTGCCTCAAGGCCCGAGGGGAATTAGAAAAAGAAACGAATTCACACAATTGAATATTGGTCAATATGCATGGCTTTATAATATCTTTCCATTCATTGAACAATTCATTTGTTTTTGTTCTTTTTGCCCTGAAGTGGACAACCATATATACAAGTAGCAAAATTAATGCCCTTATTAAGAGAAAAAACACAGTTAATTAATAGTTTTCAAATTAATTATACCTTAAAATAGGGAATGTAATGATAGCATTGTCTTGAAAAATCAATTTAAATGTTTGTAATGTTAGTGAAACTGAGTGTTAAAAGGCATTGTGAATGTTAAGAGTGAAGAGATTTTGGGTATCCATTTATGAAGTTAATGAGAGTTATATATAACATTATAAAAATAAAAATAAAAATTATCATTTCCATAAGTTAGTTGGAAATTTTAATAGGATTTATTATTGATTTTTTAAAATATATTTATTGGCTTGATTTTATGTGAAATTAAAAAATCAATAAAATTGTAGATTTATTTTGATGTTAAACTTAAAATATTATTTAAATTATCTAAATATTTATGTACATTAAGTGTGTTTATTCTATTTATTTATATTTGGGTCAATTTAATATCATATATATTTTATTTATAACTTATAGGTGATCCAAAACTCTTAATGGACCTATGGAATGGAAAATGTCATATTTTGAATATGGCACTTCCTATAATGAACACAAATTTTACCTAGAAAGAACGTATAGGAGTTGTGCCCTCACTTTCATTGTCTTTCTTTTGCCTTTCTACCCTTCCTTTAGAGCATAAGATACTTTTCAAGCCCAAATGTGCAACTCCAAGAAAGAGGTGGGTACCATTTTAGAAGGAGAAGTTGGTTTCCATCTATGATATTGAAGGAATTAACTTAACCATCCAACAAGCATTAAAAATTTATCATCTAGCTAATAAAAAATGGTTCATCCCCACTCTGTATTTAGGCTTGTCTTTATGTCCTTCACGGCCTATTTGAGATGCAGTAGTTGTTTTGGCAAAGCTG
>LPNX010957630.1:975574-1079919 GCA_001517045.1 Pseudotsuga menziesii | reverse complement strand
TTGGTTTATTCAAATGTGATGATTAATATTATAATTAGTTGATATTATACTAGAGATTTACCAAAGTTTAATAATTTATTTAGCCTTTTTATTGTTAATGAAAAAATTATATCTTATTTTAGTAAAAATTTTTATTTTTGATTTTTCTAAATGACAATGACATAATCTTATGACTTCTTATTTATTATCTAATTATTTTCATGTTAAACTTTAACTTTAACTTTGGCCTATATATAACTATTAGATCAAAACATTTCTAAATATAAGATTAAATTTGGGCTATAAATAACTATTAAGTTATAACATTTTAAAATTATTAAATTAAACTTAGGTATGTAAAACTATTAAATTAAAACACTTTTAAATTATTAGATTAAACTATTTCTTAAGGCAAGTATAAGCAACTTTGTTTCTAATTTCACTTGTTAATAATAGAAATCATAGTTTGCAAACCTGATCAACTTATCAAAGGTGGAAAATAGTAGAATCATATAACAAAGTTGTCAAGATATTCAATGATATTACTCTCCTTGATGCAAAGAGGCTTTGTGAATTCATTGAAGTTATCCTTGAATGTTGGATATTGCTTTCATCAACAACGTTTCAAACCTTGAAGCCCTTTATCTTACATCTTGGGAAGTCTAACAACATAACATATTTCCATGTATATTTATCTAAGAATATTCAACTTAAAAAAACTTAACCCTTATTGGTCTACTGACTCCTCGAATCTAAACCTGACCTAGCATCATATTCATTTATATGGACATAAATAAGTGTGATGGCTTGAGGCTTGATTTTGGACATTTTGATACAGGTTTTGTGACTTTTGGTTGAAGGCTGCGACAAAAAGGTAAAAAGGACGGTCAACTCCGATAACTGAGGCGGAGATTAAGGAAGAATACTAATCGAAAGGTTGGTTAGTTAGTTGGAATTTTCGTCCACATAGGTAATAAGTCTAGTAGTTGGAGTGGTATCTAAATAAGGTCATTAGAGCCTATTAAACTTAGGTATGTAAAAATATTAAATTAAAACATTTTTAAATTATTAGATTAAACTATTTCTTAAGGCAGGTATAAGCAACTTTGTTGCTAATTTCACTTGTTTTATATCATTTAACTTCTTGTAGAATATGAACCACCATATTATTTACAAAGAAACAAAATAAATATGGCAGCTGATTTAATTTCCAACTATACTATTTTGAACAAAATGCACTTAGAAATTATATCAATATTATCACTACTTTAAGTTCACTCGTATATGTAAAATGCTTTTTTATATCTTGTATACAAGAGGATAGATTACTTTGGGAGAAATATTCAACTATTAGAATATTTGACAAAATGATTTGTCCCTTATTTTCTTTTTTTACAATACTCTAATGAGTAAATGGGTAGTAGGTACTTCTGATTGTTGCTTAAACTAGTAGTTTATCATTTTCTACACTTCTCTACTTGTAATTTTCGCTGGAATATGTTTTTAAAACCCCTATTAAAGATGTAACTTTTACAAGTTAAAGTTTTTTACTAGTAGTGTAAAACCAAGTTTTCCAACAATGTACTTAACCAAGATGGTTGACTAAGATCCCAATGGGTGCAAATATGTGGTTGACTAGTTGTTTAGTCACACAACAAGGAAGATAATGCAAATTGTTTAACCGTTTATGTGCCTTACTTGTCTAATAAAATTTGACCCAATCACTCGTGTTTTAAAGAAATTGGATATTCACTAAAGTTTATAATATTCACTAAAGTTTATAAATAGATGATCTATTTACTAACCTATATATTAAAATTGATAGGATAATGTTCTAGTGTCTTGGAACTTCATAATGATGTTTCTACGCACCATCACTCTTTGTTTGTAGTCTATTTTCTACTTATTCAATGCACCTATGTTTTATTTTTATTTTTTTCAGAGGAAAAAAATACTAGACCTTGATATTCTTATTGAATCAAAAGACATCATATACATTCAGCCAACAAAGGGCTATCTGAGCTTCAACAAAAACATTCTCATTTGGGGACCCCACTAGATTACTAAATAATCAGTGAAACATCCATACTGCCAGAAAACAAGGAAACAGAAAAGCATAAATTCTATCTTGGACAGACTTTCTCATCATTCCTGATAAACAGGTCAGAAAATGCTGAAATAGAGATCGTATGACCACAAAACAAAAATAGTCCTAAGCATAACAAGAAGGTTGAGAGTCTCTTCAATGTAAGCTAAGAACCAATTCAAACCTACACAGATATATGTGCCAAAATAAATAATAGGGCCTAAATCCCAGCACTAGCTAGAAAAGATGATAATTCCCATGATCAATGATCATACCATCCAATGATTCAGTAAAGTTCATGAAGCCAGGGTCCAACAATAAATCCTGCTTAGAGAGACAGTCAGCCTGCTGGTTATGCTCATGATAAATATGTTTGATGGTCACAGGAGGGACATGTTGCAGCAAAGATAGAATGCCATCACACCAATGACTTAGATGAGGGGCATTTAGTGATGCTAATCTGTTAACCCAAGAAATTATGACAAGTGAATCACCATAAATAGTAAGAAGAGGGATCCCCAAATGTTTGATCACCATAAGAAGGGCCCACAAAGCCAGAAGCTCAGATCTGGTATTTGTGCTTTTTCCACAGCCCAGAGAAAAGTTAATATAGTATGTAGCATCCAAGTGTATCACAAAACCCGCACCACCAATATTCTCTGCAATAGCCCCATCAAAAAAACCACAAGGTTAACCGATCAAGGGAGCAGGGCCAACAAATCTAGTTATTTTCTTCTTGTATGTGACCGGATACAAAAGAATGAGATCATCAATCTGCTTAAGAAGAGAATGAACAAAGGCCTGTTTATTGTAAAAAATGCATCGATTCCTTTGTTTCCAGATACACTAGATAAAGAAAAGAGGGAAATATCTGAAGTAAGAGCTAATAGGAATACATCTGAACCAATGTTCCAGAAAGGAAAAGATAGTGCTATGTTGGATAGTGGGTATCCCAAAATGGTCTCCAAAGGCTGAGTAAACTCTTCTGGAGAAAGAACATTCAATGAATAGGTGCTGTGATGTATCTTCACCCCTTCAACAAAGTAAACACATGCTCAGGCCCTGTCTCCATGATGCTGGAACTTGTCCCAGGTCAAAATCCAATTCCTTACTGCTAACCAGATGAAGCAACAATTTTTTTTTGGTTCATTAAGTTCCCAGAGAATGTCAAGAACAGGAGACCAACCCTCAGTGCAGTAAGTAGAAATAATTCACTCATAACCATGTGCAGCAGTAAGTACACCCACATAATGATCATGTGACAATAATAAATAATCACATTGATTAGAAAGTCTAATCCTACCATACTCCAGCCCCGCAGTAAAATTGTCCCAAAAAATCTTCCATTCACCCTCTAGATCCAAATCCTCAGTCGTGAACCAATATTTCTATGCACTAGAGGTAACATTTATTGCTTGATCCAGCGTGTAAATACCATAATCCTCTAGATATTTTTGAAGGTCAAGCAGAAGCAAAAATGGTGATCCCAGACCAACAATCAGATCTAGTCCCATCCGTATAGCCTTTCCATTACCAACCTTCCAGATTAGTCCACTGCCCAGCCAAGAAAGAGTGTGAAGAAAACCCTTCCAGATCACAGAGACACCTCTAGCAGAAAATGTTTTCTTACGAAGCTAGGTAGCCACAGGGAGTCTTTTCATATACTTCACTATCAATAGTTGAAACCAAATACTAGTCCCATTGATAGCCTACCAGAAACTTTTAAGACATAGGGAAAGGTTGAACCAACCCAACTGTTTAATGCCCCAGCCTCCTAGAGAAGTCGGGAAAGACATAGAACACCAATCTACAATATGGTATTTTTTGTTGTCCATAGAAGAACCCCACAAGAAAGAGAAAATCATACTTCTGAGATTGTGAAGAATGGATTGAGGTATAGGTACCAGGGCCATCCAGTATACCGGTAAACTAGTGAGCACTAGTTTGATCAAAACTAGTCTTCCCCCAATGGATAAAAGATGAAAAGTCCAATGCTGGATTCTTTTCTCAAATTTCTGAAGGAGCCAATGCTGGTCCTTAACTAGGTACCCAAGGAGCTTAAGATAGTATCCTAGGTAATTAAAACCCTTGTTAATGTGCTCAAATTTGTAAGGGAAGAACCTAGAGACCCTGTTCAGTATATCAAAATCCAAATTATTGTGGAGGAAGAAAGATTTGTCCATGTTAATTTGCATACCAGAAGCGTCATAGAAGGTATCCAGTATGACTTTAAATGCAACCCACTCCTAGAATGTACCGATACCAAACATAATCACATCATCCACAAAGAGTAGATGTGTGAGTGAAAGCTGTGGAGAAATCTTAATGCCCCTGATCTTACCATTGTTTTGTACGTCCTTAATAAGAAGAATAAGGCCTTCAATGACCAAGATAAATAGCAACAGGGATAAAGGGTATCCTTGTTTAATTCCATGAGAAGCTGTAAAAAAACTAGAAGGAGACCCATTGACAAGAAGTGAAAAATTTGCAGATGACAGATAGCCCAAAATCCAGTTCGCACCCACCAAAGGGACACCAATTTGAAGTAGTATAAGTCTGAGATAAGTCCAGTTCACCGAGTCAAAAGCTTTAGAAAGATCAAGTTTTAAAATAAGAGTACATCTATTTTTTGTTTCAACAGTGTGAAGAACTTCTTGAGTAATAGCCAGGGGCTCATTAATTTATCTATTCTTTAAAAACCCAAATTGTTGAGGAGAAATGAACTTGTCCAGAAAAGGCTTGAGTCTTCAAGCAGCTACCTTAGAAATCAACTTATAAACCAGATTGCAGAGGGAAATGAGTCAAAAATCAGCAAAGGAGTTGGGATTTTCCTTCTTGGGAATAAGTGCTTTGAAGGTAGAGTTCATTGAAGGAGTCACCCTACCTTCTTGCTTGGAATATTCCACCACTTTAACAAGATCAATCCCCAATATGTCAAAGAAATCCAGATAGAGTTCAACAAGCCATCCATCAGGCCCCAAAGACTTATCTTTTTTGAAATATTTAAGGGCGGCTTCAACTTTTTTCATTGTGATCTGACATGAGAAAGACTCCCTCTCCTCAGGGCTAATAAAGGAGGGAAATAAACGAATAACTTTAATTTGAGCCTCAATATTGGTCAGGTGGTCATCTGCAAATATTTTCTTGAAATACCCAACTCCCAGGGCCTTAATGCCCAAGTCATCAACAACCTGATTGCCAGCCTCATCTTCAAGACCCCAGATAGCATTATGGTTCTTTATGGCTGAAGACACCGCATGAAATAATTTTGTATTGGCATCACCCTGTAATTCCCAAGTCAATCTACTTTGCAATCTAGCAAATTGTAATTCATGGTCTATCCACTTCTGTAACTCGAGCCTAAGTGCCAGAAGTCTAGTATGATCCTGGGCACCCAGTATACAAGAAGACGAGGAGTCAAGAAGACTTTTGATTTCATCCTCAATAAGTATGGATTTATCTCTCATCTCTAGGGATTTAATTCTGGTCCAGTCTTTGACCTTTCTTTTCAGAAGGCATAGTTTAAGAAAGAGGTCTTCCATTATTTTGATTATTATTTTGAACAGAGAACAGAGAACACCAATCTACAAGATGGTCTTCCATTATTTTGAACAAATTTGATTATTATTGTTTTGATGTTGAGTGAAGCATAACTTCCTTGTCTGAGTGATGTGCCTTAACTATCTTGGGTGATGCACCCCAAGATTTCCCAGACCCTTCTCTCTTCCATTCTATTCTTCAGTGCAACCACAAAGAGCCAAGGAGAATCCATTGAATACAAAGATAAATATTACAGATCATCCATTAAGACTTGGAAATCAAGCACTAGTGAAGGAGGATTTACTTATGCTCTTAGGAATGTGATATTAGTGTTGGGTGTTGGTTTCAAGCCTCTAATATTTAGTATTTTTACCACCTAAGTTGTACTTAGTAGTTTTTCATCAAGTGAGCCTAATGAACCGGACAAATATTTTTTGTTCAGACTTCAGAAGACCTTCGGAAGTGCTTTTGGAAAGCTTTGTTGTACTATATCTAATGTTCATACCCCATGGGGGAATTGTAATAAATGTTCTAGCATGATAGTGTCTGTAAAAGAGTTAGTCTCTTAGACTTTATTTGTCAATCCGATCAGCCTAGGGTGTTGTTTCCCTTGGTTATTATTGGTTGTTGAATAAACGACCTATAATTTCTGAGTTTTTCACTCCATACCTCCAAAGTTGGGGTGGTTGGCTTGGCATTTAAGCCTATTGAGGTTATTAGAGTCTATGTGTCAATGTATAAACATGCTATACATCATCGTCGAGTCATATGAACATGTCTAAGTCCCCCTAGGTTTTTTCAATTTTTCAATTTTTTAGTTTTTTCGGTGTTTTTTATTAAAAATTATTTTTTCCAAAACTTAGGCTATTTTTTAATAGTTTAATTGGAAAAATTGATTTTGTAATAAAAGTGGGTCAAATAATCTGTTTCAGTCGTGTAGGTGCTCATTTTCAAGCTAAGAGCACCATGTAAACCCATGGACCCACTATTTCCTAGTTTTGAGTGATTTTCCATCACTCAGGTCAGAAAGCCCCAAAAATCAATTATTGATTATTTTAATTAATAAATTGATGAATAATGGAGCAAATTCAGAATCATAGATCAGTGGATTCTCAGCCGATTTAATTGAAATCAGTCAGATATGAACCAAATTGACTAGATCTGACAAATCATTCACTAAAGGAGGTGATTAAATCAGATCCAGAGTTGATCTTCAGCATCCTTTATCAGGAATTTCACCCTCCCTCTCTCCTCCACATGTTTTGTTTCATATGGATGAGTTTTGGTGGATGCTTCAGTCAACAAGTTGAGGTGTCAATCAGATCAGCTCTCCGATTGACAATTGCACTCAGTGAGACTCAGATCTGGCTCAGTTAGACACAAATCAGGCATTGACGGACTCTCCTTGAGCTACAGTGGTCTATCTCCTTAGGATTTGTGCCCCCCTGGGCTGGATCTCCTATTTTTTGTATAAATAAAGCTCAGGCCGCCTCTTCCAAGATAGTGAGAGTTGGATTGAAGGGCTTGCTATTGTAATACTATTGTAATCTTTTGATTTTTGGAATAAAGAATCTTTGGAGGCCAAATGGTGTAATGCTCTCATGTGTGTGGATTAAGCATTGTCTTACAGTTATTGATGTTGTCGGCTTTTCTCTCAATTTCTGCATCTGAACCTTGTCTGGCTTGAACGATTCAGCTGAATCAATAGGAGTATAGTTGGGCAAGTAAGGTTACTTTTTTTTTTCTATATCTCATAGCATATATGTTTGAGGATCTAGATTATACATGTTTAATAATTTTATTTGCATGTAATTCTTGTCTCTTTTTCATATATATATCCATATCTCATGAGGTTTCATGCTGGATTGTGTGTTTAGCTTTCAGGTAGCAAGGATTGGATGAGCTGTGGATCTAGTTTGATTCCACTATACATCCAAAAACTTTGTGAAGGCATTTCCACTCTGTATTTCGCTAACAAGTTTCCATTGCAGATCCATCCAACAACAGGACTTTCCCCTTCTCTTCCTTTTTTCTATTAAAATCAATCTTCCAGTTACTTGTCTCTTCCTCTTATGATCAGATATAGTTCTAAGAATTGAATATATATTGTTAGATCTATTTTATAAGAGTTTTACTGCTTAGATATATAATTTCATAAAGAGTATCAATTCATAAAGATAGATCTAGGTGTAGGAAATTCCCTTTTTGCAACTAGCATAGATCTAAATCTTGATCATAAGGTAGCTTCCTTTTTGTTCTTCAAATATTTAAATTCTTCAATAAAGTTTCACATCTCATTGGCTTCCCAAACAACAAGCCAAGATCCCAGAACAAAAATTAGATTGCTTTCCTTGGTTCCTTTTTGCAGAAATTATATTACCCCTGTTTAACAATTTTTACTTAGTTTTTTTTGGTAATTAGCATGGTGACCCAAAACACTTTCAAAGTTTGTTTGGGAACATTTTATTTTAATTTTTCTCTGTTTTTTAGCAGGTATAACATAAAAGAGAAGGAGACTCTGCCAAATTTCTAACTCTTGGACGAACCAGAGCTTCCCGGAAGCTTCCCTCACTGTTGTGTTTTAATTCAAGCTTGTTACAAGCTTGTTCTAAGCCTTTGGATCCCAGATAACAAGGACCAAAGTGCATCAATTTCAATTTGTTGATATTGTAAATCACTGCTAATAAAAATAAGAGGTCCTTTTGAATAGGCTCTTTCGAGCCTATTCATCATCCCACATGGGGGGATTCGTGTCGGTGTCAATATTTTACTTTTTGTTCATCTCTTTTCAATCTAGCATAGTACTAATATGCAGGGTATTATACTTTGATTTAAAATAATTTCCATATTCCATTTCTATTTGTTTCAAAGTAACTTTAGTACTTACCCCATGAGCCTCCTTTTGACCCGAAAGGTGAAGAAAGGTTCGTGGTAGTCTAATTAAAAAATTGTGGTTTGCTTATCTTTTTATGTTTCATTTGTTACCATCATTTGTTTCAGTAACCATAATAAAATTAAACCCTCCTTGATTCCCCGATTGAGATCCACTTGGATCGAAAGAGGTTCCTAGAGGGTTTTCTTTTTTAACAAGAACACCCATCTCAAAATTTACTAAAATTGACAAGACTCCGGTGTGTATGCTCTACACTTGGCTGCGGTTTGTCCGATCAGTCAAGCTGTATCAAAAGCACTTGAGTGACTAGAATAATTAGGATTCACTCTCCCAAATTGACAAACCATCAAGTGAAAATCCAACACCTAGATCAAACCATTACGGTGGAAAAATACCCAAAGGAAGCGAGAACTCCTGAAAAGTGACCTTGGGGTGCCAATCTATGTCACACCCTAACAGGTGCATTATGAACAATAGCCCCATAGACTCCATTCAGACCACATATTCCTTGCGGGTAGCCATGAAGGTTTAGTTTTGGACATACTCCAAGTACTCTTGAGTATATCTAGAGTCCACCCCTTCGCCTAATTTTAATCAACTCATATTTCACATTAACTTAAAACGTACCAAGAGGCAATTGCAAAACATTCACTCCAAGCACATGCAAGTACATTGATTATCTATTGACTCCATTTTAAGGCACTAGCTATTTTCTTGCTATATATATATAGTGTCTCAGCATTGTGCTTTCGTGCGCTCATTTTGTATCTTGTCATCTATGGTTGTTTATGGTTAAATTTCAAACTCCTGAGTAACTCATTCAATTTAACATCACCATACTAAATAATTTTGACTTATTAACTTAATAGGTTCTACCCCCCTTGGCTTCGTTAGGATTTGAGCCTAAACGGAGGAGTCAAGAACAAGGTGACAACCTTGACTCGAGACTTGCCCCAAGGACACACCGAGTGGCTTGAAGATTTCTGCCATGTGACCCAAGTGTGTGAAAGGTAGCAACAAGTATCAAGAACCATTGAGGGAGATCAGCTCCTCCAAAATATTTATGATATTATCCTTTTATTCTCATAATTCTTATATTTTATACACATCAATTTGTTTTCTCAATAAGGTCAAAATTCCAAATATTCAGTGAGAGAGGCATTCCAATGCTCATTTAATGAGCCTTTTGTAAGTTTTTATGCACTAAGAGTGATGCTATGGCTATAATAATTATATATGAGTTTTGTTCTTATAAATGGAGTTTGATAATCATATTATATAATTATTTTCATATATGATAAGTTACAGAAGTAAATTTCACCTTTGTTTGCTTACCTATGCTCTTTAGCTAGTGAAATATCACTATTTTTACTGTTTTCGATGCCATGGATGTTACGTATGAAAAAATTTAATTATGTAAGTTGTTATAGGTAAAAAAATCACCCCAAAACCCAAAAAAAACTCACATAACCTGAATTATTTGAGGCCATACAGTGTTTAGGAGACCTCCTCTGCGTAGCTAATCTCTAGGCCAATTTTCCTAGTTTTTTCCCAAACACTTCTAAATTGTTCTAGAACTATTTTATAACTATATATATGGATTTAATATGCCTAAAAATCTACATATAACCCTATAAATAATTCCTTATCCTTTAGTTTCTTGGAATTGACCATTAAGATCTCAGTTTGCGTCAGTTAGGATTTCCAGAATCCTGGTAGTAGACTTCATCCTGGATGATGCTCGAAACCAAAAATGGCCCAACATATAGGTTCTTAGGGATATTAAATTTCAGTATCCAAAATTTTATTTTGGTTTCTCCCACTAACCCTCTGCAACACTCAGTTTATTTCATTGTTGCTTATGTTTTAGGCTTGTTGAAGAAAGTGCTTAATGACCTTCTAGAATTTTATTCCAAATTTACCAAGATAAGCAGTAAGAGTTAATATTTCAGATCTGATTTAGATATGGGATATTAAATTGGTATCAAGGTTCTTTCCTTGTCCCAAACTGTGGAAATTAGTCTCTTTCTTGAATAATATTACAATTCACCTCTTTCGAGAAAGAAGGAATTTGTAGCCATGAGACTAGCACCAGCTAGTGATGATTTTGAATGGGACGATGAGGAGGAACCCTATTATGATGATGATTTTATTTATTTTTAAGATATATACTCTTCATGTGACACTATGTTCATAGAGAGAATACATCCTAATCCACCATATTTTAGCATTGTTGATGGCAGAGTGGTCATTGGAGGAAAGGCACTAGAAGTTGATGCTTATGAGTACCTTTGAAGATATCAAACATTAATAAAAGAGATCCAGGAGTTCTTATCGTTCCAATATTTATGTGATAATGATATTGGAATATTATTTAGGAAAATGGATCCCTTTAGAAACTCACATCAAAATAGAATAAAACATATTTCCAATTATGTGTGCAGAGAAGTGGAGCAAAGGTTGCAACAGAATCAAGTCTCACCCTCCACGTTCTCGAAATCAAATATTTGTGAAGAAAGTGAAAATGGTATCATGGTGGAATGTAAGTCACTGCAACGTGACTGCGTGAGGGAAGAAAGCTTTGAAGAAGAAGATGAAAAATCACCATGCACAACTAAAGACCTCGTAGCCCATCATCAGGTTGCTAGTAGTATGGGAGACGAGTTCCCTTCTGGATTCTTTGTGGGTCACGTTTCAAGATCACTCCAATGCATATTGACACAGATGATGGAGATGGTACATATTTTGTAGAAAATCCCAAATAAGAACATATATTAGATATGAAATCATCATTTGAACTTCATAATGAAGTGGGAGACAATCCCACACCAGTTGGGTGTGAACTAGAGAATTTGAAGGAAAAATCATGCAAAGGGATGCACACAATTCATATCTTTGTATTTCCTTGTCTCACAATGAGGATAGGTTTTAAATGAATGAGGGCCAAAATCCCACTATCACCATTTTGGAGAGCTATGAACCATATAGACTTGCAGTTGGGAAAGACGAAACAAATATTCATGAAGAGGAGTGCAAGTCACTACAAGGTAATTGCAGTAAATAAGAAGGGGATGATTTTCCTCAAGAAATCCACTCATTTTCCTAGCATTTGAATATGGGTGAAAATAATATTCAAGAGGACTTACATCTTATCCATGACACACATGATTCAATGTCACACTAGTGTTTGATAGTTTCTTCATTGGAAGATCAAACTTATGTTGAAGACAAGGAGACGATTCAGAATGAATTGTCTACAATCCTAGGTGGATTTTTCAAACTGATTTTTGATATAGACGATTTGTTTAAGCTTATTGAGGTGTTTTTTTGGAATATATTAAACCCACTCATAACTTAGGATAAAATAATTAATCATTATTTGATTCATTATTCACCCACTAGCTTAATTAGTTGGCACCCACTTGCACCTTAGAGTCAATACATGCCATCTATATCCTAGGAATGATTTATTTCCAATTTTGGGTTGATATTGACCAACATTTGACCATCCATAATTCGTATATATGAATTTATAGTAGATTCTACTTTATTCTGCTTTTTCTGATTTTCCTGCTTTTCTATGGATAAGATAAAAGCTAGTCAACTAGGAAACTGGGAGCTTTTGTTTCCAACCCATCCTCCATTATTTTTTCTCCATTTTCTAGGATTAGCATGTTTTTTCCATCTCCTTGACAACTCACTCATTCTTTTTCCAACTCGTGAGGTCCTTGATAGATTTGGGAAGTGCTTTAGTCACCTATGGGGGTTTGCTATATTTTGGTAAGTCATCCTTTTTGAGCTTTATGAATTGTTTCCATACAATTTGATTTTCCTATGAGGGATGTACTATTTATGTAAACTATTATTCATCATTATTTAATGGAAGGATACACACCGATGTTCATCTCTTCATTCATGTGATTCAGTCTCTTTTCTTCTCTCTATTTTTCTTGTGTATGCTTGTGAGAATTCTTAGTAGTAAGATCTATTTCCTGTGCTTCTTCTTAGCATAATTGAACATAGAATTGATCTATTATTTCTACATGGTATCATATCTACAAGTTTGATCAATTTCTACAGAGTTGAGGAGCGCTTCCAGTCTCCTATCCCTCTCTGAAGAAGAGCTTATTTAACTTACAATATTTTCTCCTAGTTTGTTTTGCAGGTTGCAGAGAGTATCTACTAGAGCATATCAACAACTTCAATATGGATTCAAAATTTCCTCTACTATCTCCTTTCAACTATGCTGATTGGAAGCCAAAGGTGAGTGCATACTTGAAGAGGCAATGTCTCTTTGATGTCTCCATTGGTGCATTTAGTGAACCCGAGTCTTATGAAGAGAAGATTGATTGGCTAAATAATTGTGATATATATTATGGAATTATGTGTTTGGGAATGTCTCCAAATATATATCATCTCATATATTCCACTAAATTTCCATTTGAGCTTTGGAAAAATTTGGACAAAGCTTTTGGTTTGCAGGAAATTGAAGATGAAGCATGGAGCAAACCTAGCATATCCTCTTGTTCTCTTTATCAATATTTCTTGGCCTCTACATTATCTGATGATGTTGATCATGATGAAGAAGTTTCTCATACAGTTTATGTTGCTTCTTCCCTCTTTCATTCGAATTCTTCCTCCTTGAATGAACAAGCAAATATTGAAGAGCCATCTTTTTCTGTGTCTCTTGAAGGTGATTTTTCTTCTTGTGATACTATTGATGAAAAAGAAGTAACATATGGAGCTGCTCCTAATATTTATTATTATCCTATAACCCATTCATTGTTCTCTAAATCTCCTATCTTATATTCTGAGATCTATGTGCCAGATTCTTCACACCTTGTGCATACCTCTCTCATTGATGGTGCACAACCCAGTGACTTCCAGGATGTTTTCTTAGCCACATAAAGCCTTATTTGTGTCATACCACTTACCTTAATTTCTCTCATGTGCTTCAGAGTATACTCATTTCTTCTTGGCATCAATATTTAGATCCTTCTTGAAAATTTTAAACATCTCATTATTTCCTACTTTCATACAGAGGGTTCATTACCAGTGTATTCCCATGAGTCTATTGATATGATTATATGTGATCCTTTAGATTCTGATTTAGAATAATATTTGAAGTTTGATATACATATCATACCACCAGACATACCATCTATCATAGCTATGAATAATCCTAAGACTATACAAATCCCTAGTTCACTAGTTGATTCCTCATTCGTCTCTTATGCAGTGATATTTATCTTAAATGATTTGAAGTCTTTCCTAACTTTCAATGGCTAGTTATCCATGAAATTATTCATATATGGGCTGATATTAAACATTTTTGGATCTATTTTAAACACTTATGATTCAGATTTTATTCCCATCTATCTTTCATATTTTTACACCTATCATTTTTCCCCAGTTTCTCAAAATTTTCCTAGTCTAGCCCTATATCCTCATGGAGCCATTGAAAACTTTTTCCTTTCTGTTCCATATGCTAATATTTCTGACATATCATATTTTTATCAGCCTCATATCATATCTATATAGGTGCTACATCAGATTGGAATATTGGCATGTGATTCACATCACAATTTTGCAGCTATTCAGGGAATTGGGTGTGAAATAATTGTCTTAATTTCTGTACTCTTTGGAAAGGAGTATGCACAGATCTCTTTTCCATTTCAGATTATGTTTTCAGATCATATTTTGAGAGAAGCAAGAATCATTCAAATAATGCTCCTACTTCATCATTTGATCAGATACAAGGAGTCTCTCCTCTTCCCTCGTGCAGGTTCTACACTCCAACGCATGATCATGGAGTTCATTATTTCTTCAAAAATTCCTTCATCCAGAAGCAATTCAGTCAGCTCATTAAAGTGAAGATTAAGATATTTTTAAGACATATTTCAAATTTTGTGCCTTGTCCTATCTTGAGGGAGGATTTAACCCATGTGATTTTGCCTCTTTCCTCACTTTTCTAGACATAATAATTGTTAAAGGGTGACTATAGCCTTCTTGCTGGGCCCTATATGCATCCATATGCATCTATATTTTTTTTCATACCATCATAAAGTCAGAATTATAGGGGGGTGTCAGAATATATTAAACCCACTCACAACTTAGGATAAAATAATTAATCATTATTTGATTAATTATTCACCCACTAGCTTAACTAGTCGGTATCCACCTGCACCTTAAAGTCAATACATGCCATCTATATCCTAGGAATGATTTATTTCCAATTATGGGTTGATCTTGACCACCTTTTGACCATCCAAAATTAGTATACAGGACTTTACAACATATTCTGCTTTATTATGCTTTTTCTGCTTTTCTTGCTTTTCTATGGATAAGATAAAAGCTAGTCAACTAGGAAACTAGGAGATTTTTTTTCCAACCCATCCTCCATTAGTTTTTCTCCATTTTCTAGTATTAGCATGTTTTTCCATCTCATTGACAACTCACTCATTATTTTTCAAACTTGTGAGGTCCTTGATAGATTTGGGAAGTGCTTTAGCCACCTATGGGGGTTTGCTATATTTTGGTAAGTCATCCTTTTTTATATTTATGAGTTGTTTCCATACAATTCAATTTTCATATGAGGGATTCACTATTTATGTACACTATTATTCATCATTATTTAATGGAAATATACACACCAATTTTCATCTCTTCATTCATGTGACTCAGTCTCTTTTCTTCTCTCTATTTTTCCTCTGTATGCTTTTGAGAATTCTTAGTAGCAAGATCTATTTCCTGTGCTTCTTCTTAGCATCACTGCACATAGAATTGATCTATTATTTATACATGTTTCATATAGAATCCTTGAATTATAAAAATGATATTTACAACCTCAATGATATTTTGATGACCACCCAAGATTCCTTCAAGAGCAATCAATGTGAAATCCAAGAGTCCAAGATGGATATAGAGCAACTTCATGAAAAGTTGCAAAGGTCACTCCTACCATCCTACATATCATTCATTTATCCTCACCAGGTTGATCACATTATTGATCATACAGAGGAACCTCATGAGATGGTGGATCATGATATGCATTCAGTTTTGCATGCGCTTGAGGAGTGTGGACACACACATGATGAGAACGAAGCACTTGATATTTCTGAGAGAAAACTTGAGTTGTGTCCTAAACAAAGTCTCTTCTCCATGGAATATTGAGATGAGATCAACTTAGTTGGATAAACAAGTGATGAATAAGATGATACCATAAGTTTGGTGGATGATAATTGCAGAGATTTGAGTTTGAATCAAAATTATTTACCCCAAACCTTTAATTCAACCACATCATTTGGGGATGAAGATAGGGTGAATAGATTTTCCTTATTGGTGCCACATGAGGAGAAGGAGGATACCACATGTGTTCATGATGACTTGATGAATGCACCATTCCTTTCCTTGTAATGACATAGGAATCTACTTGCATTATTTGATGTCTCCTTGATTCACTTTCACCCTTTGAGTGGACCTAGTGTCAAAGAGTTGAGCCATTGGAGTTGTGCACTAGTTCCATGCTTGGGAGATCATAATATTTATCTATACGAGGAAGTCTCATGTATGGAGAAGGTATCTGAGTGCATTCCACCTAGAACCAATAGCCATCATCTTGATTTAAATACATTGTAATCCAATAGTATAAAATTATATCCACCTATGGATAGATGCACTTCAAAATTTGAGATTCTAGGAGTTAAATTTTCCTTTTGTAAATTTATTGATTCCTCTAATATTGTCACATGCCCCAATTTTCAAAACAATTTTATGTTTTTGAGGAAAATTATGTTATATTTTATGTTAAAGTTTGTAACTAATGACCAAGTCGGGTCAAGGATAATTTAATGTATTACACATTGTTTTATTAATAAATAAATAAAAGATGAGACAACAGCTTAGGGAAGCTGTTAAATGAGTGTTTACTGGTCACTTGGTGGAGGAGGCTGGGTTGAGAGCAGATTGACATGTGGCAGCATCCTCAAACTAATTCTAGCCGTTGAAAGTGAAAACTTCCCTATTTTTGTGGTCATGATTCCCCAAGAAAGTGGAACAGGAGCAGGTGGCTCATTAAGTAAAAACTGACCCAAAATACCTAGGCATGCTAATACAACTTCCCATTGAAGATAGTTGAGGCTACTCATTCTATATTTGTGGTCATTCTGAGTGAATGAAGTGCACATGTGAATTCGATGGAGGGGACTATTAGAAGTAAGTTTGAGGGGATAAGTGCGGAAGACTGAACTAGTGCAATTATTCTAAGTTGAGTTCATACTGCTATAAGTAGAACTGAGTTACTGATGAACACTTAGTGGAGTTGCAGAGGATTTCAAGACTACATCTCTCACCCAATACTTCTACCAGGAGGACCAGGAGACAAGCTCGAGGGTCCTAAGAATTGCAGTCCAGCTCTTCTCTAGGATTTTGTTGGGAGGAACAACTTCCTTAAGTTGTTGTCACCTCATATACACTTCCAGGTTTTCCTTAGTTTAGTTATTTAAATTATTCACTGTATCTTTAAAGTTTAATATTTTTCATTAATATAGTATAATGGATATCTGTTTTTGATAGTCTTTTTATTTAATTGACGATAATCTATACATAATCATAGAGTTCCATCCTTCTTCTTAACAAAAATAATAGGTGCTCCCCAGGGAGACACACTGGCTCTAATATAATTCTTATCAATGAGTTCTTTTAGCTGTGACTTTAGTTCATTTAATTCCATTATATTCATCCAATAAGGATATTTTGAGCTAGGCACTGCACTAGGTACCATATCAATAGTAAAGTCTAACTCCCGCTTTGGAGGCAGTCCTGGAATTGCTTCTAGAAATACATCCGAATACTCCCTCGGGATCAGAATATATTCCAATTTTAATTTCTCTTTGTTATTAGTATTTTCTTCATTAATTACTGTTATGAAAAATGTTTTACAGCCCTTCCGAACAGCTCACTTAAGTTGCAAAGCAGAAAGCTGTCTTACAATTGTTTTCCTAAGGATCCCTTTTACATTTATTATTTCTCCATCGTTATTTATGCAAGTAAAGGTTTTATCGAAATAGTTCAGGACTACCTTATGTTGTTCTCACCAATCCATACATATCATAAGAACCTAAATGTAAAACATTAAGCTTAACAAATATTTCAAACTGATCCATTTTTACAATACAATTCTTAATAAAGCTGATCACCTTCCTTTTTGCTATAGTAGCTAGCTGGACTAACCAAGACATTGCAAAATTTTCTACTAATAACTTACATTTTTATACTAAATCGGGAGAAATATAGCTTAACTGGCCCCTGGATCAATTAAAATAGATATAGGTATTTGATTCAGCTTATCTTCCACTTCCACCATGGAAGTTTGGTAATCCTCCTACGTGTTCTCCAGTGCTGCATTGATCTTGGGCATTGTCCTTGCTAGATCACTGACAATCATCTTCTTCTATATCATATGTATGTTGCTAAGATTTGTCTTTTGGTTGGGGAAAACTGATGCATAATGAGGACCATTACATTCCCAGCACATTACTAGTTCCTTTCATTCAAAGTTATTGGTATAGTTACTGTGATTATTAACAGATTCTTTAATTATTTGACCATTTGGATTTATCTGTGAATTACTTTTGTTCCCTTGGAAATTTTTATTAGGAAAATTTTGTGTGTTATTATTCTTAAAATTTCGGTTAGGTACAAAACCTTTCTTCCTCTGTTCAAAATTATTAGTTCTTTTAGCTTTCTAGTTTGTCATACTTTCATTTTTGCGATTCTGTTCATAATAGAAATTCGCCTTTCTCATTGCTTATTCTAAAGTTTTTGGATTGTCATACTCAATTATGTCTTTTATATGAAAGGGTAAGCAGCTTAAAAACCGATGTACCTTAGGATTCTCATCCACGATATACAGGACATATATGAGAAGACTTAGAAATTTACTGTTTAGTTCTTTCATGTTCATTGTTCCTAGTTTTAATTCCTAAAATTCCTTAGCCCACTCCTCGTAGTATTGTTCAGACAAAAATTTCTTCTTAAAATATTTCTTAAATGTACTCCAATTAATGTTTTTCTCCCTAATGCCTTTTACTCTTTTTAGGTCCTGCCACCAAATATATGCCTTTCCAGTGAGGTTATAAATAGCCATTATGGCTTTCAGTTTATTAGAGTAATTATAAATTTGAAAATATTTCTTCATCCCAGACATCCATGATTCAGCCTTTTCTCCCTTCTCAGTTTCACCATTAAAGGTTGGTGGCTTAATTTTCTTGAATTCTCCAGAGATTTCTTCGTAAGGTTTAAACTTTCTCTTTTGTGTATGATGATTATCTTCGCTATTATCACTAGTATATTGATAATTATTTTTAAGTGGATCGCCATAAACCTCAGAAGATGAGCTACTTTCAATTTTAAACTTTTTAGAATTTTTATCTTTATGTTGGTAAGGCATATCTTCATACTCTATTTGTTTATCTTTTCCTTCATTCTGAAATATTTCAATTAAATTTTGATTTAGCTCCTTCTCGGCTCTCAGAATTCTCTCATTTTCATTTTTTATTGTTTCCATCTTTGTTCTTAGTTCCTTGACTGTTTGTAATTATCCAGAAGAGTTATTAGTTATTTATTCTTGTATATGTTCTATTTTAGAATTACTTCGTTCAGTAAATGGGGACTCCTCACCCGCATATTCTTCCAATCTTTCCATACCTGCAGTTAACTCGAAAAAATTATCTAGAAGTATAATTCAAAAAAGAAGAAGTAAAAATCAGTATGCATGTTTTAAATCTATTGTTTTATTGATGCAAGTTGAGCCACATTCAGGCCTAGTGTCTGAACCTTGTGCTCTGGTACCACATGTAATAACCCAAAAATTCATAAAAATTTAAAATTTTTCATGTAACATAAAATGTTCAACGATGTCACTGCCTATGAACCAAAAGATGCTAGCGGTTTCTCAAAAGTAGTAATTAGAATGAACATTGTATTTCTTTAGTTCTATGTAATTCATTTTTTTTTTTATCTTGAAGTACTATGTGAGGGATGTTAAACTCAATAGTTTATGTTTTAGAAGGGTAGGAAAAGGAACTACGTCTGAATCTAATGCTAAGTGTGTTATTACTGTCTTAAGTCAAGTAGGAAAGAACCTTAGATGAGATCGGGGCTTACTTAGCTTACAGCTAATGTAGTCAAGTGATGCTTCTTTTACAAGTTCTAAACAGGTAAGCAGTTTTGTTCCAGTAAAATCCATATCAAGAATAACACTCAACTAGCATAGGATAAAATGCTAGTTAAATTGTTTGTTTTGCAGCTTGTCCTTGTAAAAGGTATTGTTAGTATTTCTATTGTTAACAAAACTACATAAATGATGGTAATAACACTATTTTAAAAGAGCAGTTTTAGTGCATTGAAGCTTACTATCATAGTACTTGTTCCACTAATCTTCCTTCTTGTATTTTCAATTATAGACTTATATTTCATTTTGAGATGGTGTAAATTAAGAATATTTTTACTTCTGCCAATAAGAGCATAGTGGCCTAAGAAGTCTATAAATGAGAAGATATGTTAAACATACTTGCAACCATAACTACATATTTTTCGTTAGTGATTAGAGTACGGTACTATTCATATCTGTTTGAGTTCTATCTAAAACTTTAAACATTCTATGTTAGTGATTCTTCTAAATCATGTATTATTACTTAGTTTTCTTGTATATAAAAACCTTTTTTTATATGATCTTCAATTACAATGAGTATATTGTAATTTCTAAGTGTATTATTATACTAATCGTAGCTCCAAGATTCTTATGGTTAGGTATTTCCATGTAATTTGGTGCATCTTCCTTTGTTTTGTAAATTACCAATACCAATAGTATGCATTAAGTAAAATGAGGAGATTTTATATATGCAAAGCTTATAGTTTAATTTTACATAAAACCCTAGTGTAAATGAACACCTTTCTAAAACCAAGCCTACGGTTATAAAATGAAGAAAATCAAACGAGGTTATGATACTATGCAATGATATCATAGAGTATTGACTTATGAAAAAATTGATTGTTCAGGTTGGACGAGTTCGAAACTATAGCATAAACCCATAACTTGCAAATAATTGGGTGGATGTGTGGTTGGTGTTCATCGATTAGGTTTTAATTGACATTAAGATGACATATAATTGGATTTAAACCCTAAAAATGCACTTTGTTTTAGTCTGGGTTGTGGAGTGGTTGAGCTATGAGCTCATGGCCTCCATGCTTGATGTTGAACCTCCATTAAAATGCACACAGGCGTTTGTGAGACTTAAAGAGTTGGTGTAGAATGGTGAGTAAGAAGCTTACTTCCATCGTGAGGTGGTTTTGACTGTGTAAAGAGTATTGGGGGTTTGGGCTGTCTTTGCTGTTGTTTTTCTGAGTGAGTTTTGGAACTGTGTGAGTGTTAATGATTGTAACCAGTGTGAAGGGAGCCGTTGAGTGAAGAGTGCTAGGTTCTTGTTTACTGCTATTTCTCTCATCATGGGTTTGAATCTTCCTCGTTGTGGTTGAGGATTTTCATTTGAACCATGTGTTCTGCACTTTCCCTTTTTGTAGTTCTCCAAAATAGTTTGTGGACAAATAAAAAATACACTTGGGTTTGCTTTCCATGACCTCACAGTTGCACGACTCCTTAAGGTAAGAACGAAATTGTTTTTCTTATAGTTTGATTCTAAACAATTTTATTATTATTATTTTATGAATTAAGTGTATTCATCAAACTAGGGTTTTCTCTGTGTAGGCTCTCCAATCCTGAACTTGATGCTGAATAACTACACCCACAAGCTTCCATGAGGGCATCCACCCCGGTAAGCCTCAGTTTCAGTTGGGGTTCTCCTGCACAAGTTGTATGGTGAAATGTGATGGCACTGTAGTATGTTGTAGTTGTTGGTTCGACCATGGTTATTAGTTTCTCTGTTTGTTCTTTTAATTTCTAGTTTTAAAATCCCTAGTGGTTGTTTGTAATGGAAGAACTTGAGCTCTCTCAGCCTAGACTTAAGGAAATAGTTTTGAGTCTTTTCGGCCACGATTAACTTATTAAAGTAATGTTTGGAACTAGATTTATGCCATGACTCTTACTGTCAGGCAATTCGGTCATTAGATGCGGATTTGTTTAGGGTTTTTAAATAAAAACTTATTGGCTATTCTTAGAGCACTTCTCGTTTTGGAAAAGAGCTTTCGTAGCCGAAACAAGTGGTTTTTTTTATATTATTTTGTGAACTTTGTTTGTATTAAGATACTTTTGCTCAGGATTTTAAGCCTTGACAGAAAATGTAAAAGGTCGTAGGTCATACTATGTCTGTTCAGTTTATTTTTAATATTAAAATGATTTTCACAGCTTCAGGATGAATTAGCGTTATCTCTATTTGGTTTAAGTTTATGTATAGTTTGTTTATTTTAGCTATTTTTATTGTTATTCACTTTTTGATGGTTAGGGTTAAATAGATCAGTAAGAAATTTTTGTTTCTTATTTAAAGGACTATGATTTGAAAAATCTTTGGTCAAGAATTATTTTGATGGAAACAAAATTAATAATACTGCAATGAAATATGGAAATAGGACTGAGAATGTTATTATTGAATAAATATTATCGAAGATTGATTTACGATCTGGTTACCACCAGGTCCGAATCAAAGATGAAGACATATTTAAAACAACTTTTAGGACCAGGTATGGTCATTACAAGTTTGTGGTTATGCCATTTGGGATTACTAATTCCCCAATTATTTTTATGTGTCTGATGAATAATGTAATGCATAATGTAATTAATTGACGACATCTTAATTTACTCAAAGTATGAATAAGAACATAAAGAACATTTAAAAATTGTCTTACAAGAGTTACGAGAACATCAACTCTATGCAAAATTTAGTAAATGTGATGTCTTTAAGGATAAAATACAGTATCTGGGTCATGTAGTGACTAAAGAAGGAATTTCCATTAACCCTGAAAAGATAAAGGCAATAGAAGAATGGCCAGTACCAAAAGACGTAACTGATATACGATCATTCATGGGGATTACTAGCTATTATCGAAGATTTATCAAAGGGTTTTCAAGAATTGCAAATTCCATAACTTATTTACACAAGAAAGGGAAGAAATTCGAGTCGAGTCAAAAGCGTGAGATAGTTTTAAAAATTTAAAAACATTATTAACCACCACATCAATCCTAAGAATTGCTAACCCTAATAAAGATATTATAGTATGTACTGACACATGTAATGACGATTTAGGTGGAGTTTTAACTCAGGAAGGACACGTCATTGCTTATGAGTCTAGGAAGTTGAAGCTTCATGAGAAAAATTATGCGACCTATGACTTAGAATCGGTTGTTGTCATACATGCCTTAAAAATGTGGCATCATCATTCAATTGGAAGGAAGTTTATATTAATGACAGATAATAAAGGGTTAAAATATATGTTGGATCAACCTAACTTAAACGCTAGGAAAGCTAGATGGCTAGCTTTCCTCAACGAATACGATTTTGAAATCCAACATATTAAAGGAAAGGAAAATAAGGTTGTTGATGCTTTAAGTAGAAATGAAAAACTGAATTGTACAACAACAATCAACACCTATAAAACAAATTTAGAAGAATAGCTTGAAGAAGGAATAGGACAAGATGAAAATTATCAGATGAAAATTACAAGCAAAGGTAAGAGAAATTTTAATTGAAATTTTAAGTACAGGGTATAGTTTAAGCGAAAAAAGATTATTATTATATAAAGGTAGACTATACATACCTAATTTACCTAATATTAAGATGCTGATTTTAAACAAAATTCATAAAACTCCTTATTCATGGCATCCAGGTTATCAGAAAACTATAACTATGCTAAGAAAGGATATTTTTTGGCCAAATATGAAAAATGAATTGGCATAATACATTACTAAGTGCTTTGAATGTGAGGAAGTAAAGACTGAACAACAACATCCAGTTGGATTACTTCAGCCATTACCTATTCCTTGCTAGAAGTGGGAGATAATCAACCTTGATTTTATCATAGGACTACCTAGAGATCAAAACTTGAATGACTCAATAATGGTAGTTGTCGATAAATTGAGCAAGGTAGATCATTTTATACCTGTAAAAAGTACTTATAAAGCTGCAAATATTGCTGATATCTTATTAAAACAATTTTTTTGGTTACATTGAATATCGAAAGTAATAATTTCAGACAGATACCCTAAGTTTATGGGCAACTTTTGGAAGTCTTTGTTTAAAGGACTAAATACTACATTAAAATTCAGTACCTCTTTCCATCCTCAAACAGACGGATAGACTGAAAGAGTAAATCAGGTATTGGAGCATTTGCTCATAATGTATGTAAAAGAACAACCAGGTAAATGGGAATATTACTTACACCTGGTAGAATTTGCTTACAATAATCACTACCAAGCCTCAACAAGATATAGTCCTTTTTAAATTTTGTATGGCAAGAAGTGCAATACCCCCATCTCTTGGAGTAATCCAGTTGATCGGTTAGTATTAGGACTTGAATTATTAAAAGAGATGGAGTTAATTGTAAAACATGTGCAAGGTCACTTGAAAGTTGCGCATGATCGACAAAAAAGTCAAGCAGATCTTAAATGAACTCAAAAGGAGTTCTAGGTAGGTGAACATGTCTTTATTAAGGTGAGACCTAAAAAGAGTTCTCTGAGGTTAGGGATTTGTGCTAAGTTAGCACCTTGATATTATAGACCTTTTGAAATACTGTCCAGAATAGGACATGTAGCATATGAGTTAGGTTTACCCCCAAAATTCAAGGTTCACAATGTTTTTCATATTTTTGTATTAAAAAAATATGTACATGATGCTATTGATGTTATTAAGTTGAATGATATGCAGGTGGAGCCCGAAGGAGATTTTATGGTGGAACCGTATTGTATCCTCAAAAGGAGGGAGATATCACTTCGGAATTGCACCATTGGTCTGGTGAAGGTGCAATGGAAGCACCTTAGTCCAGAAGAAGCCACCCGGGAATTGGAAAGTCATATGCGAGATGCATATCCAATTCTTTTCAGGACAATTCTTAGGACGAAGAATAAATAACATCAAGGACAATGTTATAAATTAAGGGCGTTTGTATGTCACATGCCCCAATTTGCAAAACAATTTTTATGTTTTTTAGGAACATTATGTTATATTTTACGTTAAAGTTTGTAATTAATTACCAAGTGGGGTCAAGGATAATTTAATGTACTGCAAAATATTTTATTCATAAATAAATAAAAGATGAGATAACAGCTTAGGGAAGATGTTAAATGAGTGTTTATTGGTCACTTAGTCGAGGAGGATGGTTTGAGAGCAGATTGACATGTGGCAGCATCCTCAAACTACTTCTAGCTATTGGAGGTGGAAACTTCCTTATTTTTGTGGTCATTATTCCCTAAGAAAGTGGAACATGAGAAGGTGGCTCATTAAGTAAATACTGACCCAAAAGACCTAGGCATGCTAATAAAAATTCCCATTGAAAACAACTGAGGCTGCTCATTCTAGATTTGTGATCATTCTGAGTGAATGAAGTGCACATGTGAATTCGATGGAGGGGACTAGTTGAACTAAGTTTGAGGGGATAAGTGATGAATACTAAACTAGTGCAACTATTCTAAGCTGAGTTCATACTGCTATAAGCATAATTGAGTTACTGTTGAACACTAAGTGGAGTTGCAGAGGATTTCAAGACTACACCTCTCACCTAGTACTTCTACCAGGAGGACCAGGAGACAATATCGGGGGTCTTGAGAATTGTAGTCCATCTCTTCTCCAGGAGTTGGTTGGGAGGAACAACTTCCTTAAGCTGTTGTCACCTCATCTACACTTCCATGTTTTGCTTAGTTTATTTATTTAAATTATTCACTGTATCTGGAAAGTTCAAGAGTTTTCATTAATATAGTATATTATTGTTTTATTTCTGTTAGGGATAAATAGGAGAATTATATATGCTGTGAAAATTAGTAACTACCTAGATTAGGGTAAATTAGTAAAGAAATTTCTGAGTAAATTGATAGATAGGAAAAATAACTAACTGTATTTTTCCACGCCTTTTGCAAGGAAGTACTCTAGTACAGTAGGTTTATTTATTTTCAAATAAGTAGATTCAATAAAATATGAACTCAGATGCAAATGATTACTATCTATAGGGTTTTGTGTAAATTTATTTGTAGAACTTCAGTTGTATTTGTGTTATTTATTTAAAGTATTTAAATAAACTAAATAAAGATAGAATAATAATCCTAAGTATTACACGCGGGTTTGTCTAATATTTTACACAATAAAATTAGTTAAGATACATATTATAAACCTAGTATGTAATCCTATTAGATTTTGTAGGAACAATAAATTATCTAGACTAAGTTAAACTTAGCAAAAGAGTAAACTAGGTTAATTATTTACCAATTTAGCTCACTTATGTAAAAATGTAAACTAGGGTTATTGAAACAAAAATAATAGCTCTGTAAACCATTAAAAAGAATTAGGGTATACAAAAGATTTGTTCTTCACAAGATAATAAATTCAAAATTTATAATACCAAAACCTAGGAGTATATTCCAGAAATTACAGAAAAGAAATACATTTATTCAATAATAATATTCTCGGTCCTATTTCTAGATTTCATTGTAGTATTATTAATTTTTTTGCCATCAAAATATTTCTTGACCAAAGATTTTTCAAATCATAGTCCTTTAAATAAGAAACAAAAATTTCTTACTGATCTATTTAACCCTAACCATCAAAAAGTAAATAAAAATAAAAAAAGCTAAAATAAACAAAATATACATAAACTTAAACCAAATAGAGATAACCCTAATTCAGCCTTAAGATGTGAAAATACTTTTAATATTAAAAATAAACTAAACAAACATAGTATGGACTACGGCCTTTTACATTTTCTGTCAAGACTTAAAATCCTGAGCAAAAGTATCTTAACACAAACAGAGTTCACAAAATAAAAATAAAAGCAACCATATGTTTCGGCTACGAAAGCCCTTTTCCAAAATGAGAAGTATTGTAAGAACAACCAGTAAGTTTTTCTTTAAAAACCCTAAACAAATCTGCATCTAATGACCAAGTGGCCTGACAGTAAGAGTCATGGCTTAAAACTAGTTACAAACATTACTTTAATAAGTTAATCATGGCCGAAAAGACTCAAAATTATTTTCTTAAGTCTCGGCTGAGAGAGCTTGAGTTCTTATTTTACAAACAGCCACTAGGGCTTTTAAAACTAGAAATTAAAAGAACAAACAAAGAAAGTAATAACCATGGCTGAACCAACAACTACAACACATAGAAGTGCCATCACATTTCACCATACAAATTGTGCAGAAGAACCCCAGGTGAAACCGAGGCTTACCAGGGTGGACGCCCTCATGGAAGCTTATGGGTGGACTTCTTCAGCATCAAGTTCGGGACTGGAGATCCTACAGAGAGTGAACCCTAGTTTGATGAATACACTTAATTCATAAAATAATAATAATAAAATTGTGTAGAATCAAACTGTAAGAAAAAAATTTCGTTCTTACCTTAAGGATTCGTGCAACTATGAGGTCATGGAAAGCTAACCCGAGTGTCTTTTTTATTTGTCCACAAGATTTTTTGGAGCACTACAAAAAGAGAAAGTGCAGAATGCAGGGTTCAAATGAAAATACTCAGCCACAACGAGGAAGATTCAAACCCATGATGCGAAAACCAGCAGTAAACAAGAACCTATAACTCTTCACACAATGACTCCCTTCACACTAGTTACAGTCATTAACACTCACACAATACCAAAACTCACCGTGAAAAACAATGACGAAGACATCCCAAACCCCCAATACTCTTTACACAGACAAAACCACCTCACGATGGCAGTAAGCTTCTTACTCACCCTTCTACACCAGCTCTTTAAGGCTCACAAAGGTCTGTGTGCATTTTAATGGAGGTTCGACATCAAGCATGACAACCACAAGCTCACAGTTCGACAACTCCACAACCCAAACTAAAACAAAGATTGTTTTTAGGGTTTGAAGCCAATTTATGGCATCTAAAGGTCAATGAAAACCTAACAGATGAACACCAACCACGTGTCCACCCAATTATTTGCAAGTTATGGGCTTATGCTATAGCTTTGAACTCATCAAACCTGCACAATCATTTTTGTTCATAAGTCAATACTCTATGATATCATTGCATAGTATCACAATATCATTTGATTTTCTTCAGTTTATAACCATAGAATTGGTTTTAGAAAGGTGTTCATTTACACTAGGGTTTTATGTAAAATTAAACTATAACCTTTGCATATATAAAATCTCCTCATTTTACTTAATGCATACTATTGGTATTGGTAATTTACAAATCGAAGGAAGATGCACCAAATTACATGGAAATACCTAACCATAAGAATCCTAGAGCTAGGATTAGTATAATAATACACTTAGAAATTAAAATATACTCATTGTAATTGAACATCATATAAAACAAGGTTTTTATATACAAGAAAACTAAGTAATAATACATGATTTAGAAGAATCACTAACATAGAATGTTTAAAGTTTTAGAAAGAACTCAAACAGATATGAACAGTACCATACTCTAATCACTAATGAAAAATATGTAGTTATGGTTGCAAGTATCTTTAACATATCTTCTCATTTATAGAATTCTTAGGCCACTATGCTCTTATTGGCAGAAGTACAACTGTTCTTAATTCACATCATCTCAAAATGAAATATAAGTCTATAACTGAAAATACAAGAGGGAAGATTAGTGGAACAAGTACCATGATGGTAAGCTTCACTGCACTAAAACCACTCTTTTACAATAGTGTTAATACCAACATTTATGCATTTTTTCTAACAATACAAAAACTAACAATACCTTTTACGGGGATAAGCTGCAAAACAAACAATTTAACTAGCATTTTATTCTATGCTAGTTGAGTGTTATTCTCGATCTGGATTTTACTGGAACAAAACTGATTATCTGTTTAGAACCTATAAAATAAGCATCACTTCACTGCGTTAGGTGTAAGCTAAGTAAGCCCCGATCTCATCTAAGGTTCTTTACTACTTGACTTAAGACAATAATAACACACTTAGCATCAAATTCAAATGTAGTTCCTTTTACTACCCTTCTAAAACATAAACTGTTGATTTTAACATCCTTGACATAGTACTTAAAGATATAAACAAATGAATTACATAGAACTAAAGAAATACAATGTTCATTCTAATTACTACTATTGAGTAACTACTAGTAGCTTTCGATTCATAGGCAGTGACATCCTTGAACATTTTATGTTACATGAAAAAATTTAAATTTTTATGAATTTTTGTGTAATTACAAATATTGTCATGTTTTTTTATAAGAAGCATATGCACATATTTATGACATTTGATGCCATTCATACACATATGGATTGGGTGGAAGATTACATGTCATGCATGGAGTCTTCTTGCATAAATATTTATGCTCAAGGTCAATGGAAGGAAACTAAGAAAGCAATATGCCAAGAGAAGCTGTCGAGACACATATCTTGCACAAGGTGGACCTGTCGAGGAAATACAGACATTCGGAGGGATGCTTGCACCCTTTGTATAGTGGAAGAGATTTGAGCCATTGGATGAGTTCGCATGGATCTTTTGGTTTGAGTGTCATTCCATTCCCTTATTGGATGAGGAGACACATGATTGTATTTAATATTTGCATTCTCAGAGATAATTTTGATGCATTATTTTATTGTGAGAAACCTTAGGATCCTTGTTTATTGGATGATTCCTACCCTTATTTTGGTTGGACATGGGATTTTCACCCTTTTCATTCAAGCTTCATGGATTTCATATTTGATTCTTGTGTCCATTGGACCCATAAGAACCTTCTTAGGAGTTTGGATAAGGATTTTTTGGATTCAGCTTCACCTTGGAGACATGTATTTTATGATGGACAATCTCTATATGTTATGGCCTAGATTGGAGGGTGACATACTTCAATGTCACTTGCATGATCTATTCAGTATTCATGATGTTATTGTTATCCTTCATAATATCTTTTATGATGATGGTTTCTACATGATTTTGATGATGCTTAGGAGGATGCACACTGGATAGTGAGTTTTCATACATAACATTCATGGCATAAAAAACATTCACCTTGTTCTTGACTCCTCCATTTAGGCTTAACTCCTAATGAAGCCAAGGGGGGTAGACCCTATTACGTTACTAAGGATAAATTATTTAATAAGGTGATGTTGAATTGAATGAGTTACTTAGGAGTTTGAAATTTAACCATAAACAGCCATAGATGACAAGATACAAAATTGAGCACACGAAAGCACAATGGTGAGACACAATATAAAGATATAGCAAGAAAATAACCAGTGCCTTAAAAATGGAGTAAAAAAGAAATCAATATACTTGCATGTGCTTGGAGTGAATGTTTTACAATTGCCTCTTGGTACTTTTTAAGTTAATGTGAAAATATAAGTTGATTAAAATTAGGCGAAGGGGTGGCCTCCAGATATACCCAAGAGTACTTGGAGTATGTCCAAAACTAAACCTTCACGGCTACCCGCAAGGAATATGTGGGCTGAATGGAGTCTCTAGGGCTATTTTTCATAACGAAATCATTAGGGTGTGACAGAGATCGGTGCCCTGCGGTTACTTTTCAGAAGTTCCCGCTTCCTTTGGGTATTTTGCCACCGTAATGGTTTGATCTAGGTGTTGGATTTTCACCTGATGGTTTGTCAATTTGGGAAAGTGAATCCTAATTATACTAGTCACTCAAATGCTTTTGATACAGCTTGACTGATCGGACAAACCGCAGCCAAGTGCAGAGCATACACACCAAAGTCTTGTCAATTTTAGTAAATTTTGAGATGGATGTTCTTGTTAAAAAAGAGAAAACCCTCCAGGAACCTCTTTCGGTCCAAGTGGAACTCAATAGGGGAGTCAAGGAGGGTTGATTTTATTATGGTTACTAAAACAAATGATGATATCAAATGAAATATAAAAAGATGAGATAACCACAATTTTCTAATTAGACTACCACGAACCTTTCTTCACCTTTCGACTCAAGAGGCTCGTGGGGTAAGTATGAAAGTTACTTTGAAACCAATAGAAATGGAATATGGAATTGATTTTAAATCAAAGTATAATACCCTGCAGATTAATACTATGCTAGATCGAAAAAAGACGAACAGAAGCAAAAATTGACACGGACGCAAATCCCCCCAGGGGGGATGGGGAATGGGCTTGAAAGAGCCTATTCAAAAAATATTTTTATTACCAGTGGTTACAATATCAGAAAAATTATATGATGCCTCTTTATTCTTACATAGAATGAAATCAAGAGCTTACAAAGTACGAAAATTAAATATTTTAGTCAAAAAGGGAGACCCCTCCTCTTTTCTGTTATGCCTGCTAAAAACCAGCAATATTATTAGACTGAAAGATTCCCAAAAGCACTCTGAAAGTAGCTCTGGGTCAGCTTAATTTTATCCAAAAAATGCTAAGTAAAAACTAGTTAAAAAAGGTAAAAAAGGAACCAAGGAAAGCAAGCTTTCCTTGGGATCTTGGCTTGAATTTTAGGCAGCCAATATTATGTGCACTAATTGATAGATTTATCTTTTATAACAGCAAACAAAAATCTAATGCATGCAAGATACAAATTTTCTTTAAAATTCCATGCAAAAAGGATGATTTCCCTGACGCTAGATCTAGAATGCTTATGAAAACTTTTAAGAGCAAGATCTAGACTATGGGATTTGAGAAGATAGATCTATGTTAAATTTACTTTTAATGTGATAGATATAAACAATATCAAATCTATGAACAAAGTAACCTGGTAAAAGAGTTGATTTTGAGGGAAAAAGAGGAGGAGAGAAATGCTGGTAGCCTTGAAGATCCATAGTGGAGCTTTTAGGTGGAATGTCGAGGGAATATGCCTTTGGAAGGTTTTGGAGAGAGTGAAGAAGCAAACTAGATCAGCATCCTCTCCAATCTAGGAACCTATAGCTTAGTTGAAATAAAAAAACTTGCCGAAAAACTTGTGAGATCCGATTAGTACATACACAGAGATTCAGAATAACATGCATATAAGCTTATAGAACATGCTAAATCTAGATCTCTAAACATGCATAAAAGGAAAGAGATGGCCAATAAACTTATTGAAAAGCACCTTTCCTATCAATATTATAATAAGCTTATTATCAATCTTATCAACGAATCCACAAGCAATTAGCAAATTATGAACACAGATACAGGTTACCTCAGTAAAAAAAAATGGCAATGATCATCCACACATACAATGGCACAACACCATCTTGCCTCCAAAGCTTCTCTTTATTGCAAATGAACAATAAAAAAAGTACAATAGCAGCAGCACCTCAATCCCCATTCTAACTAAGTTGGAAGAGGCTGCTGTGCTTGGATATATACAAAAACTAGGAGAGCCAGCCCTGAGGGGGGTGCAAATCCCAAGGAGACTCATCAAATCAGCTGATGGAGAGTCATTCAAGGCAGATGTGAAGCTGAACTGAGCCTACTTGTCAACCGGGGACTTGATTGAGCTGACACATCAACCCATAAATCGACACATCAATCCACAGAGCATCCAGGAGAGTCCACACATGTGGAGGAGAGAGAGAGGGTGCAATTCCCCATAAAGACTACGGAAGATCAACTCTGGATCTGATTTGATCACCTCCTTCAGTCAAGGATTTGTCAGATCCATTCAATCTACTTCAGATCTGATTGATTTCAATCAAATCATCTGAGAATCCAATGATCTATGATTTTGGATTTGCTCCATTATTTATCAATTTATTAATTAAAATAATCAATAATTGATTTTTCGGGCTTTCTGACTTGAGTGATGGAAAATCACTCAAAACTAGGAAACAGTGGGTCCATGGGTTTACATGGTGCTCTTAGCTTGAAATGAGCACCTACATGACTAAAATTGATTATTTGGCCCACTTTTATTACAAAATCAAATTTTCCAATTAAACTATTAAAAAATAGCCTAAGTTTTGGAAAAATTAAATTTTAATAAAAAACACTGAAAAAATTAAAAAAAAATGAAAAATTGAAAAAACCTAGGGGGACTTAGACATGTTCATATGACTTGACCATGATGTCTAGCATGTTTATACATTGACACATAGACTCTAATAACCTCAGTAGGTCTAAATACCAAGCCGACCACCCCAACATTGGAGGTATGGAGTGAAAAACTCAAAAATTATTAGTCATTTATTAAACAACCAATAATAACCAAGGGAAAAAACACGCTAGGCTGATCAGATTGAAAAATAAAGTCTAAGAGACCGAGTCTTTTATAGACACTATCATGCTAGAAAATTTATTACAATTCCCTCATGGGGTGTGAGCATGTGATATAGTACAACAATAACTTCCCAGAAGTACTTCTAAAGGTCTTCTGAAGTCCGAACAAGTTATCCTTGTCCGGTTCACCAGGCTCACTTGATAAAAAACCACTAAGTACAACTTAGGTGGTAACATTCTGGCTCCAACTGTGGGACGTGTGCTTGATTTGGTCTTTAAGTCTAGGAGAGGATACGAGAACACCAGGATCTCTGGTTTATATACCTTGTAAAAACATCTCAACTTGACAAGAAAAACCTCAATAGCACAAGTTTTATAAAAAACCAAATGAACCATTAAGCTGATTTATTTAAACAAAATAAATGTAACTAACTAAAAGAAGAAAAGTTTTATTATAGCTAAGCATAAAATAGAAATGCGGAAAGTAAATGCTTTCTTTCAAGGAGCTTATTTTCCTACTCTAAGCATGATATAAAAAGGTTTAAGTGTAATCAGAAATCCAATGTAACCACCTAAGCATTTTATTAACACAAATTTTTTTTCCTTGTCTTTGGTTACCAGCCAAAGTAAGGATACCTTATTCAGAAATTGCATACCTGCGTGATGATTCAGAATGGGCGAGATGGATGGGAGATCATAGGCATGAATAATGTCATAAAAATTCTTCCCCAACTTGTATGTGCTCATGCAGGTTACTTCTATCCATGACTGGATAGGAATGATATACCAATCAGAATGATGAGGCAGACTGACTACATCATCATACTGATCATTGGGGATTCTCAAATGATAACTTGTTGCACAAGCCTGAAGTAGCTCCAAATCATAAGGAACCTCTATATGTGACAAAGATGGCTGACACTGATATTCCACTGACTGCATCACATCTGAATTTTCACAATACGGTTTCTCAATGTCTTCATTATTGATACCCTTGTGCGGCTCTGCATGGTATGACTCTGAATGATCACGTGAAAATTCTGAATGCTCCTCTTCCATACTAAGGTTTTCCCAGGCATCCAGATCTGTGCTCCCCTCTATGGACATATCGTAGATTGGATTTCCACAAATTTTTGAAACGACACTCCCATTGTTGGACATATCATGGATGGGATCCTCCATAATATTTTCACAAGTTGGATTATCTATGAAATTCCAATAGTCATCACTCCCATACATGTCATATGTGGGGGACTCTTCATCCATGGCATCATGTTCCTGCCTATCCATGTCTTCCTTGTACTCATAACAATATTCTTCAGATAAAATGTTACAAGGAAATAAACTTTCCAAACCTTCATCAACATGTGGAGAACAAGGTCTAGTGTACCCACACATCATACTGATCTTATCATAAGTTTCTTTATTGGATTCCGTTATGATATCATGACAAGGATCTTCAATCAAGGAAAACTTTTGGACATACTCAATGGGAACACTTGGTATGTGTTGCTTGGTGGATTTCTCTAGAGGGATTTTTGGCAAGATATCAACATTGCAACACACTTTAGAATACACCAAATCTTCAATGTCTTCAGCTATGGTGACATGAGGAGAGTCTTCAACAATCTGTTCCATCATGGGCTCCTCCTGAATCTCTTCAATAGGATCATCTTGGATTTTCCCTTCTTCAGAATCTTGCTGTGTATTGGGAGATACCTCATTTTCTTTTAAAATATGCGTAATTTCTTCCTTTCTTAAATAACTACTAGGGTGATTTTTTATGGGAGTATCATGAACCTCATCTTCACTTAAATGTTCAAGAAGTGATTCAAAATCGTCAATACTTTGTATCATGGAAAAAGGTCCATCATATGTTTCCGTGTGATACTTTGTCCCATATAGGTAGAAGGTACAGATATTTTCAAGGAACTTTTTTAGACCATTCATACTACCCCTACCATCATGCCACTTCTCTAAAAATATCCAAAGGAAGCTTGGAAAAGAAGTTATACATTTATTAGGAAGGCCTTGATAGAACCAACAATAGGTCTCACCCCAAAAAGTACCAACAAACATTTCCATCATATTGTCTTCATGAAGAATATTGAAGTCAACCATCAACTGAAGGAAAGATTTGACATGCCAGATGGTCGAATCACCATAATTTCCATGAAAAACTGGAAGCCATTTATATGCATCCCCCACACCATTACAACAGTTAGGAAAACCTGAGATGTTTGAGAAATCGATAGGCTGAAAAATTCCAGTTATCTAGGCACCATATTTCTCCTTTAATTCATCCATATCAAAAATTAATAGTATTCATTTGATATAACCATTAAACCTTGTACTGAAAAGGTGGAGCGGAATCAAGTGATGCGATTTAAAGGTTTTAACATGTTGCATGGGCTCATCTACACAACAAAACTTCACAAGTTTATGAGATAACAGGTTTTTATCCCTTCAATGGAGTCGCCATGTGAAAAAGAAAAATAAGAGTTTATAAATCTTTTCACAAAAATTATTTTTTGCTTTTCTTTGTAAAAATAAAAACTGAAAAAAAGTTAGTGGAGTCGCCAGATGAAAATTTAAGATCTACTCTAAGCATTCATCAAACAAAGGAAAAACAAAAAGGAAGAAAACAAAAGTCGTACTCGGGAATAAAAATATTTATCCCCGGTAACGGCGCCAAAAAGTGTTGCCACCTTACACACACCTGGGTCACGTGGTAGAAATCTTCAAGCCACTCAGTGTGTCCTTGGGGACAAGTCTCAAGTCAAGGTTGTCACCTTGTTCTTGACTCCTCCGTTTAGGCTTAACTCCTAACAAAGCCAACGGGGGTAGACCCTATTAAGTTACTAAGGCTTAATTATTTAGTAAGGTGATGTTGAACTGAATGAGTTACTTAGGAGTTCGAAATTTAACCATAAACAACCATAGATGACAAGATACAAAAATAAGTGCACGAAAGCACAATGGTGAGACACAATATAAATATATAGCAAGAAAATAACCAGTGCCTTAAAAATGGAGTAAAAAAGAAATCAATATACTTGCATGTGCTTGGAGTGAATGTTTTGAAATTGCCTCTTGGTACGTTTTAAGTTAATGTGAAAATATGAGTTGATTAAAATTAGGCGAATGGGTAGACTCCAGATATACCCGAGAGTACTTGGAGTATGTCCAAAACTAAAATTTCACAGCTACCCGCAAGCAATATGTGCAATGAATGAAGTATCTGGGGCTAATGTTCATAATGCACCCATTAGGGTGTGATAGAAATCGGTGCCCCGAGGTCACTTTTCAAGAGTTCCCGCTTCCTTTGGGTATTTTGCCACCGTAATGGTTCGATCTAGGTGTTGGAGTTTCACCTGATGGTTTGTCAATTTGGGAAAGTGAATCCTGATTATACTAGTCACTCAAATTCTTTTGATATAGCTTGACCAATTGGATAAAATACAGCCAATTGAATATCATACACACTGGATTCTTGTCAATTTTAGTAAATTTTGAGATGGATGCTCTTGTTAAAAAAGAGAAAACCCTCCAGGAACCTCTTTCGGTCCAAGTGGACCTCAATCGGGGAGTAAAGGAGGGGTTGATTTTACTATGGTTACTAAAACAAATGATGATAGAAAATGAAACATAAAAAAATGAGCAAACCACAATTTTCTAATTAGACTACCATGAACCTTTCTTCACCTTTCGGCTCAAAAGGAGGCTCGTGGGGTAAGTATTAAAGTTACTTTGAAACCAATAGAAATGGAATATGGAATTTATTTTAAATCAAAGTATACTACCCTATATATTAATACTACACTATATAGAAAAAAGACAAACGAAAGCAAAAATTGACATGGACGCAAATCCCCTAAGGGGGGGGGATGGGGAATGGGCTCGAAAGAGCCTATTCAATTTTATTTTTTTTACCAGCGGTTAAAATATAATCAAACTGATATTATTCCTATTGATTCTTATATAGAATGAAATCAAGAGCTTACAAAGTACGAAAATTAAATATTTCAGTCAAAAAGGGAGACCCCTGGGGGATTCAGAAGGCCCAAAAGTCACTTTCGAACAGCAGCTCCTCCTCTTTTTTGTTATGCCTGATAAAAAAAGAAATATTATTATACTGAAATATGCCTAAAATAACTCTAAAAGTACCTTTGGGTCAGCTTACTTTTAACCAAAAAATGCTAAGTAAAAACTAGTTAAAAAAGGTAAAAAAGGAACCAAGGAAAGCAAGCTTTCCTTGGGATCTTGGCTTGCCCTTTAGGCAGCCAATATGATGTGCACTGATTGCTAAATTTATCTTTTATAACAGAAAACATAAATATAATGCATGCAAGCTACAAATTTTCTTTAAAATTCCATGCAAAAAGGACGATTTCCCTAAAGCTAGATCTAGAATGCTTATGAAACCTTTTAAGAGCAAGATCTAGACTATGGGATTTGAGAATATAGATCTATGCTAAATTTTATTTTATGATGATAGGTAGAAACAATATCAAAGCTATGAACTAAGTAACCAGGTAAAAGAGTTGATTTTGAGGGGGAAAGAGGAGGAGAGAAATGCTGGTGGCCTTGAAGATCCACAATGGAGCTTTCAGGTGGAATGTCCAAGGACTATGCCTTTGGAAGGTTTTGGAGAGAGTGAAGAAGCAAACTACATCAGCATCCTCTCCAATCTAGGAACCTACAACTCAGCTAAAATAAAAAAACTTGTCGAAAAACTTGTGAGATCCGATTAGTACATACACAGAGATTCATAATAACATGTATATAAGCTTATAGAACATGCTGAATCTAGATCTCTAAACATGCATCAAAGGAAAGAGATGGCCAATAAACTTATTGAAAAGCGCCTTTCCTATCAAGATTATAATAAGCTTATTATCAATCTTAGCAACGAATCTACAAGAAATTAGCAAATTATGAACACAGATACAGGTTACCTCAGTAAAAAAAATGGCAATGATCATCCACACATATAATGGCACAACACCATCTTGCCTCCAAAGCTTCTCTTTATTTCAAATGAACAATAACAACAGTACAATAACAACAACACCTCAATCCCAATTCTAACTAGATTGGAAGAGGTTTTTGTGCTTGGATATATACAAAAACTATGAGACCTAGCCCAAGGGGGGTGCAAATCCGAAGGAGACAAGTCGAATCAGCTGATGGAGAGTCAATCAATGCAGATCTGAAGCTGAACTGAGCCTACTTGTCAACCGGGGGCCTGATTGAGCTGACACATCAACCCATAAACCGACACATCAATCCACAGAGCATCCAGGAGAGTCCACACATGTGGAGGAGAGAGAGAGAGGGTGCAATTCCCCATAAACACTATTGAAGATCAACTCTGGATTTGATTTGATCACCTCCTTCAGTCAAGGATTTGTCAGATCCAGTCAATCTGCTTCATATATGACTGATTTCAATCAAATCGGCTGAGAATCCACTGATCTATGATTTTGGATTTGCTCCATTATTCATCAATTTATTAATTAAAATAATCAATAATTTATTTTTGGGGCTTTCTGACCTGAGTGATGGAAAATCACTCAAAACTAGGAAATAGTGGGTCCATGGGTTTACATGGTGCTCTTAGCTTGAAAATGAGCACCTACATGACTGAAACTGATTATTTGTCCCACTTTTATTACAAAATCAATTTTTCCAATTAAACTATTAAAAAATAGCCTAAGTTTTGGAAAAATTAAATTTTAATAAAAAACACTGAAAAAATTAAAAAAGTTGAAAAATTGAAAAAACCTAGGGGGACTTAGACATGTTCATATGACTTGACCATGATGTATAGCATGTTTATACATTGACACATAGACTCTAATACCCTCATTAGGCTTAAATTCCAATCCAACCACCCCAACTTTGGAGGTATGGAGTGAAAAACTCAGAAATTATCAGTCGTTTATTCAACAACCAATAATAACCAAGGGAAAAAACACCTTGGGCTGATCGGATTGACAAATAAAGTCTAAGAGACCGAGCCTTTTACAGACACTATCATGCTAGAACATTTATTACAATTTCCCCATGGGGTATGAACATGTGATATAATACAACAAGAACTTCCCAGAAGTACTTCCAAAGGTCTTCTGAAGTCCGAACAAGTTATCCTTGTCCGGTTCACTAGTCTCACTTGATAAAAAACCATTAAGTACAAGTTAGGTGGTAACACTTCCCAAGTGATTAATTAAAGTTGAATTCTCTTCCATTAGTTATCTATCAATAAACTATTTTTTCCCTCATTTTTCTTCCCAAATGGTCATTTATGCATCCAGTTCATATTCAATTTGTTAATTTGATTATATTTAGGTGAGGTTAATTATTTTATTGTGTTTTCCTTGACATATTTATCTATTATTAGTCTTCACAAATCTCTAATAATGTGTCTTGACACCTTTATAAATAAAAACCCTAAATCTAGGTCGGTGACTCCATTGGGGATTTTAATCCAAATTATCATTTCCAAATGCATCATGTTCAGTTCTTTTTAATCCACAACAGAGAGCTAACTTTTTCAAAGAAAAATAGAGGAACTTGAGGAGGATACTCGAATAAAACAAGAGTTCACTCCAGATGAGAAAATTTAGGAAAACATGGAGGACTATGTTCAAGACCCAGGAAACACAAGATACATAGATACCAAGCACTTCAATACAATAACACTCAAGTGGAAATTAAAATCTCTCTTGAGTAAGAATATTTTGGATACTCGAAAGAACAAAATGGATTAATCCTGTTTATGGAGGAAATTATTGATTAGAATAACAAGTTGTTGCAAGCTCAGAACTAAGATTGGGTAGGAAGCTGAATAATTCTTGTTATATTTTTAACATTTAAGCTAGCATTATATTAGTATATTTAACTAAGAGAATAAAAATCACAGCAATCAAACACAAGAGACAATGAACACAGTGTTTTTCCTTGGGGAAACCATAAATGGAGACAACCCTGCAACTTCCTCAGAGATAGAATCAGCACCAAAAGTAAAAACCAAAAACAGTAAGATGATCTCCCGACAGTAGTAGTCTCTTTCTTTCTAGCCCTAGCAACTTCTTCTCCCTCAGCTATGCGCTACAACTGAGTGTGAGTGAGTGTGTGATAAATAGAGAGGCTCACTCTCTATTTATACTAATTCCGAACTTGACAATAACTCACTAGGGCCGACTTCACTAAGATAGTCTAATAACTCTAGGGCCCCGCAACTGCGGAGACTTTAACCCTTGATCAATAGGAGGGTTACCCACAATGACTAGACATGACTTGTTTACATTATAGAAACTCCCGATCGGAACATCGGGGCATGACATCACTCAATTACATTACATACACTTCCCAAAATAAACATCGGGGTACAATACATAAGATATACAAGTGAATACATTCCGAAGTTACAATTACATCAACTGTCAAAAACCCAAATTTTCACAAAAAATTAAAATTTTGAGATAACAACAAATGCTAAAACCTGCAGCCTACCAATAGCTAACGGTTAGCAATAAAAGAAATAGTCAAGTAATTAGTTTTACCACATCTTAATTATATTAAATCAATAGTTCATTTTTGTAACAATAATAAAGTTTACTTGCGTATTGTTTTATTTCAGCTTACTGATGAGTCTCTTCTTGTCAAGTAGGTGGAATCTAACTTTTGAATCTGGGGCTTACTGAGCAATTGTGCTAACACAGAATATTACTGGTTCTTACAGGTTTATAGGTATGATCGAACGAGTACATATTAAAAATTCTTAAAGTATCCAACAATATTTTATTTGCAATTATAAAGCTTAGTAATTAAGTTGCTAAACTCTAAACAACTTTCGTGAGGTAAAACCATTTGGCTTCCTTCAGTTTTTCTTGTAATAATGTTTAGAAGTAAGTAATGACAGTAAGATATGTTTGTGACTCTAAGAATTAGAATTGTAGTTACAAAGTACTTCTACTTTAGTCTATGTAAATTGCAATGTTATAATGATTGTTTTTTAGTATTTATACAATAATACATTATCTTATCTATGTAACAACTGTTCCACATTTCGCTTCTGCGAGATAACTTATAGCATGTTATCCTTTTTATAGTATAGTTCGATTGTGCAAACTAACACCATAATGCCTTCTTACATGAGATCAATGTTTGTCTATAATTTAACTTTATGTTTAACCATGTGGTTCTAATAATTTCTGGACTCAAGTAAGATCACTCCTATTCAATCTCTTAATTTTCCTATGATACTTTTCTTGTATTAATTTACTATCTACAACCAGTTTTTCTGAGATTGATGCTACAGATACAGGTCGACTTTCTAGTTATTTTGTTTAATTCTATCACTACTTTACTACCCAATTGACATGGTGAATCTTTAGTAATTACCAAGTTGAGTTACAACCAAAATTCATCAAAGTATCGTTGCTTTGAACTATATAACATAATTTCATAAAAGTGTCCTTACAAAACACTTTGTAAACTTCTTAGTTTTGTTATCATTTGAGTTATTAGTTCTTATGTGACTTATAAACATGCATACTCTATTTTGTTAATAGAAATTCAGTCTATAATTATGTTCAAGGTCATAAACATGTTTAAATTAGAGTTTATGATTCCCCAACTATTACATTATGCCATTTATAAAAGTTATAGCTTGTATTGTTCTTTTATAAGAGATTAACCATGCATTTTTACATAGGAGAACTATAGTTGTTAGCTTTAGCTCTCCCATAACCTATGGTATTTATCCAAAACAAGGTTAATTTTTAAAGAAAGGGATTACTAACATCCATAATATATTACTGAATTTACAATATATAAGTCATAAGGTTATTGAATAGTGTGTGTTCTATGTATAAATGGTTTCAGCATTAACCAAAGTTTAAAATATGATACTCCTCGCTAAGTCAACGTAATTCATGATGGTGAGGTTCTAACCATGACCTAGTAACTCATATGATGAGCAACGTGTTGATTGATAAGAAAATAATTTGGTTATGATATAGTTTTATGCATGAACGATTTCAGGATTTTACTAAGGTTTAGAAGTGTCACTACTTGCTAGGTCAACGTAATCATATTATTGATATTCTAATATTGATCTAGAAAATGATATGGTGCACGGTATTATCGATTTGCAGGGCAATTATTTGGTTGATAACATAGTTTAAAACTTGTTTCAATAATTAAATAATTTGGTTATCATTTTATGCAGGCAACCATAGAATACGACCCACTGCATGTTTTGATTTATGTGACCACGTGGTCATCTCCTAACCAAGTGTGGAAGGTATAATAGCCACCATAACCGTAACCCTTTTCATTTCTTTCCCGCAGTTTGCACTGGCCCTTGAGGCTGCTCTGCTTGGATTTCATGGCGGTCATCGATCCTCTGTTGCTCTGGTTGTCTTGATTCTTGGTTTAGTGTTTCATTTGTCATCGGTGTGTGGTTTAAAAGCCATTCTCAGTTGTTGTGGGTTCTCACTCTGCAAGATTTGTAGAGATGATAGTTTCCCTTGGCTTGATGTCTGTGTAATCTTCCTTTCGTCGTCCTCGTGACTCGCTGTCTTTTCCAGCTTCCTTTCGCTGTCCTCATGGCACACTGTCTGCTCCAGTTAGCTTTTGTTGTCTTCGTGGTTCGCTGTCTTCTTGAGGTATAGTCTTACCAGCTGTTTAGCAAGGTCTGCGGGTGACAGTGCTTCCACAAGATTGTTCGATGTTTCAACTGATAGGTAAATAATATTTTTAGAGTTCATTTACTTTGCAACAAGTTTCTTTGTTGTTACCGTGGTACCAATAGATATTTGTTTACTGACAGAAGTATTTTACACTCCTTGAAGGTGCTCACCACCATATGCTTCCATGGTGGAGAAAGTAAGCAGTCAACCAACGAATGTCATGGCTCATGGCTTAGTTCAGGTAAGCCCCGTGGTCCATGTGTTGGGTTTTCACCCTACTTGTATCAAGGTGGTCATTTGGATTCACCCAGGGTTTTGGGGAAGCCTTCCTCGACTCGCCATAAGTTATATGGTTTATTTTTACAAGTTGTTTGTTGAAATGCCCAGTTTCAAACCCTCGCTAGTCGATGGGTAGACTCGGTTTAACTGAGCAATGTATTTAGTTTTATGTTTGGATTTACAACATGTTTAAATTAATAGTTCTTGTAAAGACAGTTTTGTCTTCGGGATTGGTTTAGTTTATTAGATGTTTAATGTTATACTCTGTGTAAATTCATGGTTTTTACCCTTATTGACTATAAATGAAGTTTTTTTCACCCTGAAATAAATACTTTATAAAAGTTTATGATTATAGTTTCTAAGACTGATACATACAGTCATTGTTTAGTTGTATTCCTTACTCGTTTTTGCTCGCAGTTTAGGAGCTAGGGTTTATCTTGTGGAAACCGTCATTTTGAAATAAATTATTCTACTTAATTTTTAACAAATTTTAATACTTATTTAGTTATCTGATAATTAGTATTACAATGTGTTGTGGAAATCCTAGTTATAATAATTACTACCCCCTTTGTGTTTGTCCTTAAAGAACTGTAAGTAAATTATAATAACCTGGTTACTTAGTGGTTACATAATTAAATAATTTTTTTATTACTTCAATGTTTTGATATTTGTAATTGTAATAGTTATAAGGGTTTTAACCCTGTCTTTCGCTTTCACAGGTACACCCTGTTAGTAAAATAAAAAGACACAGTTTCTTTTATAAGTATACATTTTGTTTATGTTGTTCAGTATTGTATTTTATTTCTATGAAATGAATTTAGTTAGTTCTTTTAATGGTCAAGAAGAACTATTCTTATGGTTTATCCTAGGTTACTAATGTATATAAGAATATAAATAGTTTTTTCTCAAACATATGAGCTAGGGTTTTTACCCTACTTTACTTTTATAATAAATATTTATGTTCTGGTATTTCGTTAAATTTGATTATTGTCACAAGAGTTTAAAATTATTTTATGGCTTAAAGAATTCTAGGTTAGGGTTTGTAGAAATAATCTCTGTCCTTCTTTTAACAATTACTCCAGTTTGTAAAAGAATTTCTTTTGATTTGTAAACAATATTATTTATGTTAATAATAATATTATTTGTGTTAATAATAATATTGTTTGTAAATACTCTATTCTCTTAAGTTTATTTTTACATATATATATTATTAATAAAGACCTAGAACAGTCTATAATAGTTTAGTTTATTTGATAAGATTATTCTTGTAAGCTTTGTGAAAAATATAAGAATTTTCATACCTGTCAATACTCCTTTACATATAATTTGTCTGTAAGTGTGTAATGACAGTTCCGTATTAATAATACTTTATGCATAGGTTCCTACCGTCTTTTAATTATTTTAACTCTAAGAAAAAGAATACTGTAAGAGTTTCTAAGTTCTTATTTATTATATTCCTTATCTCAAATTAGTTTATATTCATAATTTAATTAGGTTACCAATCTTTACTTAGAGTTTAGATAGTTGCAGGTAAAATAAGTATTATTAGTAGGAAAAATATAAACTAACAGAACCGTATTTATATCCTTACTTAACATAAATAATAAGCATTTAACTATCATTTCTATTTCTTCTATTTCATTGTAGAGTTATAGTTTATAAAATAAGGTACTGTGTAAAAGAATGACTTACATCCTTGAACATATTGCTATTAGTAAATAATATGATCCTGTTCTTTTTCTAGTATTCTTAATACACAGTCTGGTTCTAACAACAACCCTACTAAACAAATTAATATTCTTTCTAGAAGCAACTATCTACTAAAAGAACAAATTTCAATACTCTAAAAACATAAGTACTCTATTCATTTCAGATTCCTATCATATTTCATTCATTTTAAACACACTATTTATGCTAGAGTAAGATTTGGTTTACTCCAGATGGGGAAAAACACAGGTAGGATTATTTTTCATCAAAGTACAGATTCAACATTAAAATAACTAAGAGATTTCAAGCTTAACAATTCACTACATAACATATAAATAATTCATTAATTGTTCATACTCATATATAAACTTTAACACAGAAATTAAAAGATAGTAGAACCTGTTTTTAAAGATGGATGACAACAGCATTGGGAGGACATTCCTCCCTACCAACTCCTGGAGAGCGCTCAAAAAGCGACTTCTCTGGACCCCCGAGCCTGTTCCTGGTCTCCTTGGCTGGAACTGGGTGGAGAAAACAACAAAGTACTAGTCCAATGACTCAGTACCAACTCTGCACTCTGCAGCAAGATCTTTTAGCTAGAAAACTGTACTAGATCACTTTAAGCAATTTACCCCTCAAACACCTTCCACAAAAAATTCCCTTCCCAATGAATTCCTTGAAGCACATTCACCTGAATGATTCTTCTCTTGGAATGAGTAGCCTCAGCTCTCTTCAATGGGATTTTTTATTAAGATTGCCTAGGTCTTTTTGGGTTAGTTGACATTAATTGAGCCACCTTCTCTGATCCCACTTTCTTGGGGGATCATGACCCCAAATGTAGGGAGGTTTCCACTTTGAAACATTGGAAGTGTTTGAGGGTGCTGCCACTTCTCTATTTTCTCTCCACCTTGTCTCCTCCACTAGCTTGATCAGTAACTCTCTTTTTAATAGATCTCCCAAGCTATTGTCTCTACTTTTATTTATTTAAAATTAAAATATTCAGAATTACATTCAATATCCTTGACTCTACTGAGTCATCATTTAGAACTTAGTATTAAATTTAACATAATATCTTGGAATAAAATCAAAATAAGATAATATTATTTTGCTAAATTGGGGCATGTGAGATACACACCCCCTTAGAACATAACATCATCCTCGATGTTATTTATTCTTCATCCTCTGAATTCCCTTAGAACAGAATTGGATATGCATCTCGCATTTTACTCTCCAATTCACAGGTGGCCTCCTCTGGAGTAAGGTGCTTCCATTGCACCTTCACCTGTCCAATGGTGTGGTTCCGAAGTGTAATTTCCCTCCTCCCGAGGATACAGTATGGTTCCACTAGAAATTATCCTTCTGGTTCCACCTGTACAACATTCCAATTAACAACATGAGTGGCATCATGAACATATTTATTTAAAACGGAAATGTGAAAAACATTATGTACTCTTAAGTTATATGGTAATGCTAATTAATAATCTACTTGTCCAATCCTAGACTAAATTTCAAATGGGCCACAGTAACGAGGTGCCAATTTTTCACAACTCCCCAATATTAGAGAGCTCTTTTTGGGCCTTACCTTGATGAACACATGTTCACATACCTAAAAATCATTTGGAGTTCTTTTTAAGTCTGCTTGACTTTTCTACCGATCCTATGCCACTTTCAGATTTCCTTGCACTTGTTTCACAATTTATTCCATTTCTTTTAACAGTTCTGGACCTAATACCAATCTATCTACTGGATTACTCCAACAGATAGGAATATTACATTTTTGTCCATATAAAATTTCAAATGGACTAAATCTGGCTGATGTTTGATAATTATTATTATAAACAAATTCTACCAGATGTAAATAATCCTCCCATTTACCAGGCTGGTCTTTCACATAATTCTTAATAGATCTTCTAATACTTGGTTTACCCTTTTAGTTTGTCCATTTGTTTGAAGATGGAAAGAAGTACTAAAATTTAATGTGGTGTTTAACCCTTTAAACAAGGACTTTCAAAATTTTCTGGTAAACTTAGGATCCCTATCTGAAATTATAACTTTTGGTACTCCGTGTAATTGAAAAATCTAATTTAGAAAAATATTAGCTATGTTTGCAACCTTATAAGTAGTTTTAACAGGTATAAAGTGAGCTGCTTTCCTTAACTTATCAACTACTACCATGATAGAATCATTCTAATTTTGATTTTTAGGAAATCCAGTAATAAAATCTAGACTAATTACCTCCCATTTCCAGCTAGGGATGGGTAATGGCTGTAACAAACTAGCTGGGTGTTGGTGTTCAGTTTTTACCTGTTGACATTTAAACACCTTGCAATATATTCAGCTACTTCAGTTTTCATATTTGGCCATAAATACTCTTTTTTTAACATGGTTATAGTCTTTTGATAACCTAGATGACCTGAATATGGTGTTTTATGAATTTCATCCATAATTAACAGCTTGACTTTAGGTACGTTAGGTACATACAATTTATCTTTATATAGTAAAAATTCTTTTTCATTTAAATTGTAACATTTTATTAAGTTTTCTATTGGATTTTCTTTAGCTTTAGCTTGCAAATTCTGGTAAATTTCATCTTGTTTTATTCCTTCTTTAAGTTGTTCATCTAAGTTTGAAACATAGGTGCTAATTACTGTTGCAAAATTCAGCCTTGCATTCCTACTTAATGGATCAACAACTTTATTTTCTTTACCTTTTATATGATGAATTTAAAAATCATACTCGCTTAAGAATGAAAACCACCTGGCTTGTCTGGCCTTTAGATTAGGTTGATCTATAAGATACTTCAATCCTTTATTATCAGTCATTAAAACAAATTTTCTGCCAATTAGGTGATGTCGCCACATCTTTAAGGTGTGTATTACAACTGCTAATTCCAGATCATATGTTGCATAATTATTTTCATGAACTTTTAACTTCCTAGACTCATAGACAATAACATGCCCGTCTTGAGTCAGAACACTGCCTAATCCATCATTACAGGTGTCAGTGTACACTACAAATTCTTTATTAGGACCCGCTATTCTTAAAATAGGTGCGCTGGTTAATAAAGTTTTTAACTTTTTAAAGCTTTATTCACATTTCTAATTCCATTTGAACTTCTTTTCTTTCTTCTGCAAGGAAGTTATTAGATTTGCTATCCTCGAAAAACCTTCAATGAACCTCTGGTAGTAACCGGTAATGCCCATGAAAGATCGAACATCTGTCACATCCTTAGGAACTGGCCAATCTTCGATTTCCCTTATCTTTTTAGGATCTATGAAAATTCTTTCCTTGGTCACTACATGGCCTAAATACTGAATCTTATCCTTGAAGAAATCACATTTACTAAACTTTGCGAAGATTTTATTTTCTCGCAACTCTTGCAAAACAATTTTTAGATTTTCTTTATGTTCTTCTTCAGTTTTTGAATAGATTAGAATATCGTCAATAAACATGACCAAAAACTTATCTAAATACTTATGCATCACATTGTTCATTAAACGCATGAATACAACTGAGGCATTAGTAAGCCGGAATGGCATTACGACAAATTCATAATGACCATATCTTGTTCTAAAAGCTGTCTTAAAGATGTCTTCATCTTTAATCCTCACTTAATGATATCTAGACCTTAAATCTATTTTCAAAAACACCGTGGCTCCACATAGTTGATCAAATAGATCATCTATGCGCAGCAAAGGATATCAACTTTTGATGGTCATCTTGTTTAACTGATGGTAATCTATGCAAAGTCACATAGTTCCATCCTTCTTCTTGACGAAGATGACAGGTTCCCCCCAGGGAGACACACTTCGTCGAATATACTTTTTTATCAATTAGTTCTTCTAATTGAAATTTTAATTCATTAATTTCCAATATGTTCATTCGATATGGGGCCTTTGAGCTAGGTACTGCACCCGGTACCAGCTCAATGGTGAAATCCAATTCCCTTTTCGGAGGTAATCCCAAAATTTCTTCTGGGAATACATCAACATATTATTTTAAGATTAGTATGTCTTCCAATTTTAACTTATCTATTTTAATTTTACTTTCCTCATCAATAATTGTTACTGCGTAAGCTTTACATCCCTTTTGAACACCTCTTTTAAGTTGTTAAGCAGAAATCTGCCTTACAGTAGTTTTTCTAGGAATTCCTTTAACACTTACTGGTTTTTCATCATTGTTTAAGCATGTGAAAGTTTTATCATAACAGTTTAGAATTACTCTATGTTGTTCTAACCAGTTCATACCAATCAGCAAATCATAAGAACCAAGTGGCAAAACATTTAGTTTAACAACAGTTTCAAATTTATCCATAACTAATGCGCATTCTTTCACAAAACAAGTTACTTTTCTTTTAGCACCAGTGGCTAACTACACTAACCATGAATTCTCAAACTTATCAACAGATAACTTACATTTTTCTACTATCTGAGGTGCAATATAACTGAGACTAGCTCCTGGATCAATCAAAATAGTTACAAGGGTCTGATTTATCATACCTTCTACTTCCACCATGGAATTCTGATATTCAGCTTGTCGGTTCTCCAAGGCTGCGTTGACTCTAGGCATGCTCCTTGCTAGTTCTCCAATGGTCATCTCCTCCTGTATAGTATGAATATTGCTAATAGTCTTCTTCTAGTTTGAACAAACTGAATCATAGTGTGGGCCATTACACTACCAGTACTTGACAAGCTCTTTGCGCTCAAAGTTCTTCATAAAGTTTCCATGATTATTTGCAGTTTCCTTACCTTTAGAATTATTCTGATTGTTGGGTGTATTGTTTCTATTTCCTTGGAAATTCTTGTTATTAGAATATTTTTTGGCCTTACTATTCTTAAAATTTCTGTTATGCATAAAATCCTTCTTCTTTTGTTCAAACTGATTATTATTTTTCTTAGCCTTCCAGTTGGCCAAGCTTTCTTTCTTCCGATTCTGCTCAAAACAAAATTTATCCTTTCTCATAGATTCCTCCAAGGTCTTTGGGTTATCATATTCAATTCTATTTTTAATATGATAAGGTCGACAGCTAAGGAATTGTTGTACCTTTGGTTTCTCATCTACAAGGTAGGGTACATACCTAAGTAGACTTAAGAACTTGTTGTTCAGATCCTTCATTGTCATTGAACCTAACTTCAGTTTATAAAACTCTTTGGCTCTCTCCTCATAATACTGCTCATAAAAGAATTTCTTTTTGAAATACCTCTTAAAGGTACTCCAGTTAACATCTTTTTCTTTTATACCCTTAACTCTCTTCAAGTCCTACCACCAAATGTCATCCTTTCCTGAGAGGTTATATATAGCCATTCTAGCCTTTAACTGGTTATACTAATTATATATTTAGAAGTACTTCTTCATCCTAGATAACCAAGATTCATCTTCCTCCCCATTCTCAGTCTCTCCATTAAAGGTTGGTGGTTTAATCTTTTTGAATTCCCCGGAAATTTCCTCATAAGGTTTGTATTTCCTCTTTTTAGTGTACAGATTATCATCACTACTGTCACTAGTAATATGGTAATTTTGTTGTTCACCAAACACTTCAGAAGACTAACTACTTTCATTTTTTGTATGTTTCATTTTTTTAGATTTTCGTTGATGACTGGCATCTTCTGATTCTGATCTTGTACCCCTACCCTCAGTTTGAAACTTTTTAGTTAGGATCTGATTCAACTCTTCTTGAGCCTTCAGAATCCTCTCATTTTCTCACTTTATAGACTCCATTTCAGTTTTTAAGTCTTTTACAGTTTGTAACAACTCTGAGGAATTGGTATTTAAATCCTTTGGTATAGCATCTCTCGATAAATTTCCTATTTCCGTAATTAGAGACTCCTCTTCTGAATACTCTTCCAGCCTTTCCATACCTGCCTGTTAAACTTCAGAAAAACAATTCTCTGTTGAATGACATTTAAAATAAATACCTCAGCATAATAATTTAATTTACTGTTTGATGAAAGCTAGTTGGGATCCATCAAGCCCTAGTGTTTGAACCTTGTGCTTTGATATCACATGTCAAAACCCCAAATTTTCACAAAAACTTAAAATTTTGAGATAACAACAAATGCTAAAACATGCGCCCTACTAATAGCTAACGGTTAGCAATAAAAGAAATAGTCAAGTAATTAGTTTTACCACATCTTAATTATATTAACTCAATAGTTCATTTTTGTAACAAGAATAAAGTTTACTTGCGTATTGTTTTATTTCAGTTTACTAATGAGTCTCTTCTTTTCAAGTAGGTGGAATCTAACTTTTGAATCTGGGGCTTACTTAGAAATTGTGCTAACACAGAATATTACTGGTTCTTACAGGTTTACAGGTATGATCGAACGAGTACGTATTAAAAATTATTAAAGTATCCAGCAGTACTTTATTTGTAATTATAAAGTTTAGTAATTAAGATGCTAAACTCTAAACAGCTTCCGTGAGGTAAAACCATTTGGCTTCCTTCAGTTTTTCTTGTAATAATGTTCAAAAGTAAGTAACGACAGTAAGATATGTTTGCAACTCTAAGAATTAGAATCTCAGTTACAAAGTACTTCTACTTTAGTCTATCTAAATTGAAATGTTATAATGATTTTTTTGTCAGTATTTATACAACAATACATTATCTTATCTGTGTAACAATTGTTCCACATTTTGCTTCTGTGAGATAACTTACATCCTATTAACCTTCTTATAGTATAGTTCGATTGTGCAAACTAACACCATAATGCCTTCTTACATGAGGTCAATGTTTGTCTATACTTTAACTTTATCTTTAACCATGTGGTTCTAATAATTTCTGGACTCAAGTAAGATCATTCCTATTCAATCTCTTAATTTTCCTATGATACTTTTCTTGTATTAATTTACTGTCTACAACCAGTTTTTCTGAGATTGATGCTACCGATACAGGTCAAATTTCTAGTTAGTTTATTTAATTCTATAACCACTTTACTACCCAATTGACATGGTTAATATTTAGTAATTACCAAGTTGAGTTACAACCAAAATTCATCAAATTATCGTCGCTTCGAACTATGTAACATAATTTCATAAAAGTGTCTTGACAAAACACTTTGTCAACTTCTTAGTTTTACTATCATTTGAGTTATTAGTTCTTATGTGACTTATAAACATGCATACTCTAATTTGTTAATAGACATTCAGTCTATAATAATGTTCAAGGTCATAAACATGTTTAAATTAGAGTTTATGATTCCCCAACTATTACATTATGCCATTTATAAAAGTTATAACTTGTATTGTTCTTTTAAAAGACATTAACTATGCATTTTTACATAGGAGAACTATAGTTGTTAGCTTGAGCTCTCCCATAACCTATGGTATTTATCCAAAACAAGGATAATTTTTAAAGAAAGGGATTACTAACATCCATAATATATTAGTGAGTTTACAATATATAAGTCATAAGGTTATTGAATAGTGTGTGTTCTATGTATAAATGGTTTTGGCATTAACCAAAGTTTAAAAGATGATACTCCTCACTAGGTCAACATAATTCATGACGTTGATGTTCTAACCATGACCTAGTAACTCATATGATGAGCGACGTGTTGATTGATAAGCAAATAATTTTCTTATGATATAGTTTTATGCATAAACGATTTTGGGCTTTTACTAAGGTTTGGAAGTGTCACTACTTGCTGGGTCAACGTAATCATATTGTTGATATTCTAATATTAATCTAGCAAATGATATGGTGCATGGTATTATCAATTTGCATGGCAATTATTTGGTTGATAACATAGTTTAAAACTTGTTTCAATAATTAAATAATTTGGTTATCATTTTATGCAGGAAACCATAGAATACGACCCACTGCATGGTTTGATTTATGTAACCATGTGGTCATCTCCTGACAAAGCATGGAAGGTATAATAGCCACCATAACCATAACCCTTTTCATTTCTTTCCCGCCATTTGCGCTGGCCCTTGAGGATGCTCTACTTGGCTTTCATGGAGGCCATCGATCCTCTGTTGCTCCGGTTGCCTTGAGTCTTGGTTTAGTGTTGCATTTGTCACCGGTGTGTGGTTTAAAATCCATTCTCAGTGGTTGTGGGTTCTCACTCTGAAATATTTGTAGAGATGATAGTTTCCCTTGGCTTGCTTTCTGTGTAATCTTCCTTTCGTCGTCCTCATGGGTCGCTGTCTGCTCTAGCTTCCTTTTGATGTCCTTGTGGCACACTGTCTGCTCCAATTTTATTTTGTTGTCCTCGTGGTTCGTTGTTTGCATGATTTTTAGTCTTACCAGCTGTTTAGTAAGGTCTGTGGGTGACAGTGCTTCCACAATATTGTTCGGCATTTCAACTGACAGGTAAATAATATTTTTAGAGTTCATTTACTTTGCAGCAAGTGTCTTTACTGTTACTGTGGTACAAATAGATATTTGTTTACTGACAAAAGTATTTTACACTCCTTGCAAGTGCTTGCCACCATATGCTTCCATGGTGGATAAAGTAAGCAATCAACCAATGAATGTTGTGGCTCGTGGCTTAGTTCAAGTAAGCCCCATGGTCCATGTGTTGGGTTTTCACCCTACTTGTATCAGAGTGGTCATTTGGATTCACCCAGGGTTTTGGGGAAGCCTTCCTCGACTCGCCATAAGTTATATGGTTTATTTTTACAAGTTGTTTGTTGAAATGCCCAGTTTCAAACCCTCACTAGCTGATGGGTAGACTCGATTTAACTGAGCAATGTATTTAGTTTGATGTTTGGATTTACGGCATGTTTAAATTAATAGTTCTTGTAAAGACAGTTCTATCTTTGGGCTTGGTTTAGTTTATCAAATTTTTAATGTTATACTCTGTGTAAATTCAGGGTTTTTACCTTTCTTGACTGTAAATGAAGTTTTTGCGCCCTGAAATACATACTCTGTAAAAGTTTATGATTATAGTTTCTAAGACTGATACATATAGTTATTGTTTAGTTGTATTCCTTAGTCGTTTTTGCTCACAGTTTACGAGCTAGGGTTTATCCTGTGGAAACCCTCGTTTTGAAATAAATTATTTTACTTAATTTTCAACAAATTTTAATACTTACTTAGTTATCTGATAATTAGTATTACAATGTGTTGTGGAAATCCTAGTTATAATAATTACTACTTTCTTTCTGTTTGTCCTTAAAGGACTATAAGTAAATTATAATAACCTCGTTACTTAATGGTTACATAAATAAATAATTTGGTTTATTACTTCAATGTTTTGATATTTGTAATTGTAATAATTATAAGGGTTTTAACCCTGTCTTTTGCTTTCACAGGTACACCCTATTAGTAAAATAAAAAGACACAGTTTCTTTTATAAGTAAACATTTTGTTTATGTTGTTCAGTATTGTATTTTATTCCTATGAAATGAATTTAGTTAGTTCTTTTAATGGTTAAGACGAACTATTCTTATGGTTTATCCTAGGTTACTATTGTATATAAGAATATAGATAAATTTTGCTCAGACATATGAGCCAGGGTTTTTACCCTACTTTACTTTTATAATAAAGATTTATGTTATGGTATTTTGTTAAATTCGATTGCTATCACAAGAGTTTAAAATTATTTTATGGCTTAAAAAATTCTAGGTTAGGGTTTGTAGAAATAATCTCTGTCCTTCTTTTAACAATTACTCCAGTTTGTAAAAGAATTTCTTTTGATTTGTAAACAATTTGTTTATGTTAATAATAATATTATTTGTGTTAATAATAATATTGTTTGTAAATACTGTATTCTCTTAAGTTTATTTTTACACATACATATTATTAATAAAGACTGAGAACAATCTATAATAGTTTAGTTTATTTGATAAGATTATTCCTGTAAGCTTGGTGAAAGAAATAAGAATTTTTATACCTGTCAATACTCCTTTACATTTAATTTGTGTGTAACTGTGTAAGGATAGTTCCTTATTAATAATACTTTATGCATAGGTTGCTACTGTCTTTTAATTATTTTAGCTCTAAGAAAAAGAATACTGCAAGAGTTTTTAAGTTCTTATTTATTATATTATTTATCTCAAATTAGTTTATCTTCAGAATTTAATTAGGTTACCAATCCTTACTTAGAGTTCAGATAGTTGCAGGTAAAATAACTATAATTAGTAGGAAAGATATAAAATAACAGAACCATATTTACATCCTTACTTAACATAAATAGTAAGCATTTAACTGTCATTTCTATTTCTTCTATTTCAGTGTAGAGGTATAGTTTATAAAAGAAGGTACTGTGTAAAAGAATGACTTACATCCTTGAACATACTGCTATTAGTAAATAATATGATCATGTTCTTTTTCTAGTATTCTTAATACACAGGCTGGTTCTAACAACAACCCTACTAAACTAATTAATATTCTTTCTGGAAGCAACTATCTACTGAAAGAAAAGATTTCAATACTCTGAAAACATAAGTACTCTATTCATTTCAGATTCCTATCATATTTCATTCATTTTAAACACACTACCTGTGCTAGAGTATGATCTAGTTTACTCCAGATGGAGAAAAACACAGGTAGGATTATTTTTCATCAAAGTACAGATTCAACATTAAAACAACTAAGAGATTTCAAGCTTAACAATTCACTACATAACATATAAATCATTCATTATTTGTTCATACTCAGATATAAACTTTAACACATAAATTAAAAGATAGTAGAACCTGTTTTTAAAGCTAGATGACAACAACGTTGGGAGGTCGTTCCTCCCTACCAACTCTTGGAGAGTGCTCAAACAACGACTTCTCAGGACCCCCAATCCTATTCCTGGTCTCCTTGGCTAAAACTAGGTGGACCAAACAACAAAGTACTAGTCCAATGACTCAATACCAAATCTGCACTCTGCAGCAAGATCTTTCAGCTGGAAAGTTGTACTAGATCACTTCCTGCTGTTTACCCCTCAAACACCTTCCACAAAAAATTTCCTTCCCAATGAATTCCTAGAAGCACATTCACCTAAATGATTCTTCTCCTTGAATGAGCAGCCTTAGCTCTCTTCAATGGGATCTTTTATTAACATTTCCTAGGTCTTTTTTGGTTAGTTGTCATTAATTGAGCCACCTGCTCTGATCCCACTTTCTTGGGGGATCATGACCCCAAATGTAGGGAGGTTTCCACCTGCAAAATTGGAAGTGTTTGAGGATGCTGCCACTTGTCTATTTGATGTCCACCTAGTCTCCTCCACCAGCTTGACCAGTAACTCTCTTTTTAACAGCTCTCCCAAGCTGTTGTCTCCACTTTTATTTATTTAAAATTAAAATATTTAGAATTACATTCAATATCCTTGACTCTGCTGAGTAATCATTTACAACTTAGTATTAAATTTAACATAATGTCTTGGAATAAAATCAAAATAAGATAATATTATTTTGCAAAATTGAGGCATGTGACATCAATAGTTCCTCTTAAATAGGAAGGTATTCTCTTGACACAATTTAGCAACACAAGTCTTCTTCCTTGTATCATCTTGATCATCATCGAGTCCTCATCATCTTCAAGTCATCTTCATCTGGATCTGGATCATCACCCAATTTGGATCATCACTCGATATGGATCATCATAACTGGATTTGGATCATCACTTAATCTGGATTATCTCTGGTTCCGGAACATCTCTGTTGGATCATCATCATAGGTGCTATCTTTGGATTCTTCTCACCATAGGAAGTTCTACAGAGCTATCCCTTTTTCATGTTGGTTGTAGGCCTAGCCCCCATGTAGGTTCTTTCCAGCACTTATATCCGACCCTAAGTCAAAATGGCCCACCCAACACTTACATATAATCATGTAGGAACCAATCCTACAATCACATCAGAAAGGCATGCTCAACACTCACATATGACCATGTGGGAACACATCCCACAACCCTGTCAGAAAGGCCCAACACTCACATCTGACAATGAGAGGAACCAATCCAATCATCTATGTCAGAAAGGCCTAGCACTTACATTTGACCATGTGAGAAACCAATCCTACCTACATGTCAAAAGGGCTCTGCACTTACATCTGATCATGTAGGAACCAATCCTACAATCGCCTCAGAATGGCTTTGCACTTACATATGATCATGTAGGAACCAATCCTATAGTCACATCAGAATGGATCTACACTTATATCTGACCATGTAGGAAACAATCCTACAGTCACATCAGAATGGATCTGTACTTATATATAATCATGTAGGAACCAATTCTACAGTCACATTAGAATGGCTCTCAGTCCCAGACTGAGTGTTCCTGGTAACTGACTAGGTGCCTCCATTCTAGGAATGACATTTAACACTTATATCTGATCATGTAGGAACCAATCCTATAGTCTCATCAGAATAGTTCTCAGTCCCATACTGAGTGTTCTTGGTAACTGACCAGGTGCCTCCATTCCAAGAATGGAATTCAACACTTATATCTGATCATGTAGGAACCAATACTACAGTCACATCAGAATGGATCAGCACTCATATCTTACATGTGAGGAACCAATCCTCTCATCAGGACAGAATGGCTCAACCCTTACATCTAACCGTGGAAGGAACCAATCCTCTCACCATGTCAGAATGGCTCACAGAATCATCACTTCCTTTCGAGGTAACCTCGATCTGGAGAACACCAATCATCTCCCTAGAGTACTCAAGCTTCACTCTAGATAATGGCTTTTTCAACACATCATCTATCTGTTTGTCCATCGCAACATACTGGAGCTTCACTGCTCCTTTCTGCACCATATCCCTAATATAGTGATACTTGATCTCGATATGATTCAACTTGTCATGGAACACCGAGTTCTCTGACAACTTCACACAACTCTGGTTGTCGCAATACATACAAGTAGAATCCAACTGGAGATCAAATAAATCAGACAGTAGTTTCCTTAGCCATACTGCCTCACAACTAGCTAAACAAGATGTGACATACTCTTCTTCAGCTGTACTCAATGCCACACAATATTGCTTCCTGCTAAACCAAGAGATCACACCTGATCCCATACTGAAGCAACACCCTAAGGTGCTCTTCCTATCGATGGCGTTTCCTGCCCAATCTGAATCAACATAACCCTCCAGGTTAATCTTCTGATTTGCCTCATACTTGAACCCATATTCAACTATACCCCTTAGGTACCTCAAAATATGCTTTGCAGTAATCAAGTGAATATGTCTCAGATCTGTCAGGAACTGGCTCAAGGTGTTCACAACAAAGCAAATATCTGGTCTCATGTTCATTAGGTACATCAAGGACCCACTCATGTGATGATACATCATAGCATCAATAGCTTCTGATGAAGTATCAGTCAATAGTTTTAGGTTCAATGCCATAGGTGTGGTCATGGCCTTGCATTCCATCATGTCGAACCTCTTCAGGTTCTCTACTGCATACTTCCCTTGTCCGAGGGAGATTTCATCTGCATTCTGCCACACCTCCATGCCTAGAAAATAGTGCATCATACCCAAGTCCTTCATTTCAAATTCAAAAGCAAGCTTCCTCTTCATATCAGCAATCAACCCATTCATACCTGTTACAAACATATCATCTACATATAGTAGGAGTATCACTAGGTTTCCATCCTCAACCTTGTAGTAAAGGTTGGAATCTACTTTACTTTTGGTAAATCCCAAACTCAATAGAAAGCCATCAATTCTTCTGTACCATGTCCTAGGTTCCTATTTCAAACCATACATGGATTTATTCAATCTACATACATGAGACTCCCTGTCATGTGTCTCAAAACTGAGTGGTTGATCTACATATACTTCCTCTTCCACTAAACAATTCAAGAAAGCAATCTTGACATCCATTTGGTGTATCTTCCATTTCATCATTGCAACCAGAGCAAGTACTGATCTGATGGAAGTGTATCTAGCTACAAGTGCAAATGTTTTTTCATAATGTATTCCTTCTTTCTGTGAGAAGCCACGAGCCATGAATATTGCTTTATATTTCTCTATGTTGCCATCTGCAGTATGCTTGATCTTGTAGATCCATTTGGAAGCTAAAATAGACTTCCCTTTTGGTCTTGGGAAAACATCCCAAACATCATTCCTCATGATCAATTTATACTCTTCGATCATAGCATCCTTCCATTCTTTTCTTTCTGCCACTTCTTCATAGTTGGAAGGTTCTTTATCGATGAAGTCACATAACAAAGCTACATACCCGGAGCAGGACCTAGTCCTCTTTATTTCTCTATGATTCTCTTATGGATCCCCATATCTTTCTACACCTTGGATAGCTTCTCGTACCCAAGCAGGTTTCCTCTTGTGAGGATTCTTCTCATGAGGTGGATCTACTTGTTATTCTAGTTCTCGGTCTTCTTCTTGAATTTCTTCATTCACCGTTGTGTCATGAATTCTAGGTGCTTCTGTTTCTTCAGGATCTTCAGTAGGTCTCTTTCTAGATTTGATGTCAGCTGAGTCTTTGTCAAATGTTACATCTTTGCTGATGTCGATCTTCTTGAATCCTTGGAAGTATATTCTGTAAGCCTTCGAGCTTTCAAAGTATCCCACAAATATACCCTTCTATCCTGAAGTATCTAACTTTGTCCTCTTTTCTTTTGGAATGTGTATATACACTAGACAACCAAATATTCTGAGATGGCTGACTTCTGATTTCTTTCCAAAAAAGAATTCTTCAGGTGTCTTGTTCTCAAGTACTCTGTGTGGAGTATGGTTCTGTACATACATCATTGATCTGGTAGCTTCTTCCCATAGATGCATGGGAATATATTGATCATGAAGCATTGCTCTTGCAGCTTCCATGATAGTTCTATTCTTCCTTTCTACAACCCCATTCTATTCTGGATTATATGGAGTGGATAACTCCCTCTTAATCCATAAATCTTTGCATAACTCTTTGAATTCATTTGATATGAATTCTCCGCCATTATCTGATCGAAAGGTCTTGATCTTATTTTCAGTGTGGTTCTCGATCAAGGCTTTGAATTCCTTGAATTTTCTGAATACTTCATCTTTTTTCTTCATAAAGTATATCCATGTCTTCCTAGAAAAATCATGAATAAAAGAAACATAGTATACATACCCGCTTGAAGAATTGGATGACATTGGACCGCATACAACGAAGTGAATGATTTCCAAGATTCATTTTGCTTTGCTTTTGTTACTTGGAAATGTCTTCTTTGTGTTCTTTCCTTTCGCACATCCTTTGCAGACTCCTTCATGTTTTTCCTAAATTTCTGGAAGACCTTCAACAGCTTTGCTTGCAAGTGGTAGTGCTCTGTAATGCACATGTGCAAGCCTTCTATGCCAAAGTTCATTTGGATCTACTATGTCATGGACCAAAGCTTGTTCTTGATGGCCCTTCAATTTGTATAATATTCCTTCTTGTTATCCAATTACTATTGCATCATCAATAGTCTTTCCTCTTGGCCACATGAGGACTTGGCCATCTACAAATGCAACCCTCATGCCTTTTGCATCTAGTGACGATATGGAGAGAATATTCTTCTTTAGTCCTCGTACAAACAAGACATCCTTCATTTTTGTATACTTTCCAGAGTCTATCTTGTAGGAGGATTCACCACTACTTTTTATGGGATATTGGTAGTCATCCCCAACATAAGGTGAATTATGTTCGAATAGTTTCTCAAAATATTCCTTGAATCCTATTATGTGTTTGGAAGCCCCACTGTCAATAAGCCAATATTTGCTTCCATGTGTGACAGTTCTCATGAGAGCGGAGATCAGAACATATTCTTCATCACTTGAAGAGTCTTCACTTTCTTTTCTTACTCTCTTTCTGGGAGGATCATCATCCTCAGCAGTGTGAGCATGATGTCTTCTTTTGGAGTTCTTCTTCTTCTTAGATCCACTCTTATTCATGGGACAATTTCTAGCAAATTGTCCTCTTTCATCACATGTATAGCATCTGATTTTGGATGGATTCTTCTTCATAAAATTATCTTTCTGATGAGAATTCTTGGCTTGGTGATGATGATTTTCCCTTTTTCCTTTCTTGGAGTGTACTATGAGAGCTTGATCTTCATTTCCCATCTTTTATTCTGAAGCTACTATTCGAGCTTCTTCTTATGATCATTCTTCCCATAGTCTGTTGAACTTGATTAGATTCTTTCTAGCATAGATTCCTTGGATGAAAGAATCCCATGAACTAGGGAGACCATTCAAGGTTGTCATCAAAATTTCTGCATTCTCCACTTCTTCATCTACTGCTTCAAGTTGTTTTTTGATATGGGAGACCCTTGTAAAGTATGACTGTATGGTATCCTGGTTTTGGATCTTTACATTCTTCAACTGGTTTCTCAAAGTCATCTTTTGGTTTATGTTCTTCCCTTCAAACAATTTGGTTAGGGCATCAAACATATCTTTAGATGTCTTGAGGGAGGACACATGTGGTATGAGGTGATCCTTAATTGAATCAGCAATAATCCTTTTAGCCATAACCAACTTCTTCTTATGTAAGGCCTTAGCCTCATCTTCCTCTAGAACTAGAACCTCCTCATTGATGTAGGAGTCCAACTCATTTTGAGTCCAGGACCAGGGAGATCCTATACTTCTAGGATTGAAAGTTATCAGATTCCTCAAGATTTTCATCAAGATTTGTATGATGAGACATATTAACTGAGAAACTCAAATGGAAATACAAAATATTTAGATCTTGCCAGGTGAAGATGTCGGATCTAGATTTGGAGCTGAATTTTTGCGGTGCTGGTTCAGGAGCAAATTAGGGTTTGAATTTCTTAGAGTTCTATCCAACCAAATGCTTTGATCTTGATCTATAAACTTCAATTTTGAGGAGGAGATCAATCCAGGCATGGGCTCACTCAAAAATTCCAATTCTATGGAAAGCCCTAATTTTCGGCAGTAGTGTCGAGTCAAAAACTGAAAATGCTCAAAATCAGATTATGCTTCGATAGAAAGATGCGCCCTAGGGAGGAGATTTAGCCAAACCTTCTTTTGCTGAAAATCTATGGAGAGAGACCCAAAAAGTAGGAAGCCCTAGTTTCCGTAGCTGCACAGTTTCTTCTTCTCAGGTTAGCTCTGATACCATGTTAGATTTTTAGCATTTAAGCTAGCATTATATTAGGATCTTTAACTAAGAGAATAACAAGCACAACAATCAAACACAAGAGACAATGAACGTAGTTTTTTTCCTTAAGGAAACCATAAATGGAGAAAACCTCGCAACTTGCTTAGAGATAGAATTAGCACCAAAAGTAAAACGACAAAATAGTAAGATGATCTCCCAACAGCAGTAGCCTCTTTCTTTCTAGACCCAGCAACTTCTTCTCCCTCATCTATGCGCTACAACTTTGCATGAGTGAGTGTGTGATAAATACAAAGGCTCACTCTCTATTTATAAGAATTCCTGACTTGAAAATAACTCACTAGGTCCAACTTCACTAGGAGATTCTAATAACCCTAGGGCCCCATAACTATGGGGACTTTAACCCTTGATCAATAGGAGGGTTACCCATAATTACTTGACATGAATTGTTTAAATTATAGAAACTCCTGATTGGAACATAGGGGCATGACATGACTCAATTACATTACAAACACTTCCCGTAATAAACATCGGGGTACAATACATAAGATATACAAGTGACTACATTCTGAAGTTACAATTACATCAACAATTCTTAATATAGAGCTACTATAGGTGTGCAATTTCAACCTAAATACCACTTAAACAATCACAAAATCTAGGACCCTGCAAAGTCAACCCCGGAATATGATGCAAATGATAAAAAATAGCTTTTTGAAGTTAGTCTTTTTTAGTTATTTTAAGAATATGTCAATATTAGTGTAATTCCAAACTTTTATTATGTTAATAGTCTATGTTTAAATCCTCTCCTAAATACCAGTATTATAGATAGGTTTGTCACAGCTAAAAACCTCTCCTAATTCACTTAGAGCTTCTTCTAATCAGTAAGGGTCTCTTACCTTTCTTTCTACCACTTTATCCAAATTAACTAAATGAATTCCTCAAAATGATGGTGCATCCTCGGATTTAGGAAGTGATTCTTTGATTTAAGGAGTGCCAGTGTTTAGTCTTAGTGGGAAATTGGGAGACGTTTGCTAATATTTCTCCTAACTAACCATTCATGGACATTAGGGCCTTCATGTACCTAATTAGAGTATTTTTTTTCAATCAACTTAACATTCACTACATAAACAAAAGCATTCACTTAGTTAATTCAACAATCCATCCGTTTACCAGTTATTTTGTATCCTAAAGTCAATTTAACTTAGCTTAAAATAGTTATCATGACTAACTGAGAGGTCTCAGCCTCTTTTTAATGCTAACTCATCTCATTCATTGCATGGAAAATTAAAATTGGCTCTGATACTAATTCAAATTGCTCTTCTTTAAATATTATATGCCACCACTCATTGAATGAAACATATCATTCAATTATTCTTATTTGCTTCTAGTCTATTGTGTAATGATATATGTTATTCATTTGTTAAATAATTTATTGATGGATGATTTTATTTTCACTTTATATATCATTATCTTATGTACCTATATATATTTTTTCAAATCTCATATGGTATAATAGCATAGAGGGTAATATTGTTTTTGTAAGTTGATAAGGGATTTTGTATCCAAGTTTTTTCATCCACCAAGGATTTTGCATGGACACGAAAGAGCTCATTTGAAGATAATTTCAGCCATTAAAGTGCTCATATACATCCATCAAAATGCTCATTTGCATCCATCAAAGAAGTGCATTTGCAGCCATCAAATAAGTGTATCTGCAACCATCAAAGAAGCACATTTGCAGCCATAAAAAAAGTGCTCATTTATATCCATAAACAAAGTGCATTTACAACCCCCAAAGAGATATTTTTCATCCATAAAAAGTTCCTTTAAAGCCATGAAAGAGAGATTGTGTAGCAATGAATCTCCTATCTCCCCAACTCAATTACTACATAATTGTTATTCCAGATCTAGTATTGTTGAAGGAGGCCCCATAAGCTTCACATAATCACGTCTATGAGGACATATTCTCATACATGATCCACCACCCATTTGAGGAAGACCTTTTTACAGGCCCATAAGAAGAGGCGATCTAAAAATTTCTTCTATTCATTAAATAATTTGTTCCAAATCAAGTTCAAATTTAAAAACACTTTGAAGAAATTGTCCCAAATCATGTTCTCATTGAAGAAGACCTACAACATGTATCTTTACTCTCCATATCTATAACTTTTTCTCATACTACTCACCCATTTTCACATAATTTTTCTGAGTAGATTAAATTGTTTTACATTCTCTTTTATGGGGGTTCTTTTTTCCATGTGATTTTTCCCTCTTTCCAAACTTACATACAATTTTGTTTTGTGCATGGTACCTAACATGGTTGCAAATTGTTAGGACCCATTTTTTTACTTATTCCATCTAGTTAGATTTATGGGGGTTATTAGAGCTAAAAACCTCTCCTAAGTCACCAAAGAGCTTCTTATAAGATCTTTGGTCCTCTTACCTCTCTTTTTTCCACTTAATCCAATGTAAATAAGTGCATTCCTCAAAATGAGTGCTTCCTCAAATCGAGGGTGCATCCTCTTATTTAGGGAGAGTGATTCCCTTATTTAACGAATGATAGTGTTTAGTATTGGTGGGTAACAAGGAGAACCCTACTAATATTTCTCCTAGCTTATCATTCATGGAAATTAGAACCTTCATTGACCTAATTAGATTATTTTGGTTAGTTAACTAAACATTCACTCAGTTAACTCAACACTCCATCAATTAACTAGTTATTATGTAGTCTTAAGTAATCTTAACTCAGTTTAGGAAATTTAGCATGGATAACTAAGAGGTATATCATTCAATTCTTCCTATCGGCTTCTAGTATATCATTTAATGATATATGCTATTCATTTGTTAAATAATTTATTGATGGTTGATATGTTTTTTACTTTCTAGTATCCCATTAATTTATGCATCTATATCCATTTTTTCAAATCTCATAAGGGTTGCAACCTTAAAAGTCATGTTCAATATATGGGATGGATTTCTTTCGAGCTGACCAAAACTTTAGTTTTTTTTTATAACATGTATATATTTTATAAATATCAATAACAATTCTATTAGATTACAAAAAAATCAACAAAATGATCACATTTTTAGTAGTGATCCCTTCTAATGTTTCCTTTAAACCTTTTTTTTTAAGTGTCACATTTCAACATTTGTTATTTCCATTATTAAAACACACTCAATCATGCAATGAAGGACCTAAAAATAATTTCAATCAAACTATGATCTTCACCTTGCACTCATAACTGATATTGGTGCATTAAAAATTTTTGAAGATAAAAAAATACCTACTTCAACAGTTCTAAATCTAACTTGTGTCACTTAATTCATGTCATTTCAGACAAATTTATGGAATTTACCTAACAAACAATGAAATTAATTTATAATTCATATCTATCTTAACTCTTTTGTTCTTGCAATTTTTAATTTAGCATAGTGTTTCAATTTTTTAATTTATAGCATTTTATGTCAACAACTATTTCTTTTCCACTATCACTCTCTAGTTAACACAAAAGCACCTAAAGGATATTCTATCAAAGTATGAAATCAACCTTTCCCTCACAGTAAATATTTTTGTATTATAAATTACTAGAAGTTTAGAATACCTCATTTTTCAATCCATAATAAAATCATTTACGGTTCATGATGCCAATATTAGGCCCTTTCAAAATAAAATAAATATAATCTAACCAACTTAACTCCTCCATTTTAGGTCACAAAAAATTATAGTCTATTGTAGAAGCATGGGACATGGGACTAGTCATTCTAGTAACTTCCCATAGTTATTTCTCATATGAAACATAGTTTTTTCATAAGGAGCGTTAAAACTCCTCTCCGTTGGATGTGCAAAAACCAAGACAAATAGACGTTCTCTTAAGTTTCAATAAGGAAGGTTAGGATCAGGAGAATAAAAAATCCTCCCATATGTTTTAACCTACGTTTTAATGCCTTCACTATAAAAGAGATAATCCCTTTCCCACATCCTAAAGAAGTATTTGAGTAGAAAAATCTAAGTTTATGAATAGGAGACTTTGGTGGTATTTTGAAAGTACTTGAGCGAAATACTTGTTTTCCTATTGGACCTACCACAAGAGTGCTTCAATATAAATATTTTTGTCTCACCTTCACTTTCCATCCTCAACGGTTTCACCTCTACTGGTTAAGATCAGTTGGAATTCCTAGTTATTAAAATCAGTTTAAAATGAAGATAGATAGATTCAATAGAATCACCTTTGTATTTTCCAAAACATAATGAAAAAACTTGAACCTGCTAATCATTTTAGGTCGCCGTTGAATTGGTTTGTTTGGGGATCCATACACCATTTTCAAGGATGGAATATAATCCCCTTGTTACACATAAATCTCGTCATCATCATGTGATGAGGTCCCAAACATCAGTTATTGCCCTGAATCCCAAGTTGTGAAGTGAAAATATTGGCCCAGACATCAATATTGCATATGAAAATACATCACCGCTTCTTCCTTTAAGGGAAAGGGGCATTACCTTCTTCAGCAACTCCTATCATCTCCTGGAAGTAGGCAGTTCCACTGCATTTTCCTCTTATTCAAGGAGCGGTTCTCCCTTGTCACCACTCAGTCATAGTGGAGGAGAAGCAGTGCCCTTGGTAAAAAGTGAAAAAGAGAGGTTTCCACGAAGCTTCTCGAAGGAAGGCTTCATGGAACCCTTATCCCTAAACCTGAGGACCCCTTGGACTTGAGATCCATCCTTTTGAGATATCCTATCCACCTCAACTACCATTTAATCAAGCATCCCTAGATTCCCATGGCCTATAAAAGCATGCTCATACCCATGGTTGAGAGAGAGCAAGGTTATGCTGTTGCATTGAAATTCTGGCCTAAATCAGTAGGGTGAGCATAGGAGGGGCAATTCAAGATTTTGGGGACAAGGCATTGGAATGTGAAGGAGAATATCAACACTAAGGAAAAGGTTGTATACTTCTTCTTCATCTTTAATGGAAAGTTGCTTCATTTCTCCTAAAGTATGTTGTGTTCTAATAATGTATTTTACTGTTGGATTCCTTAGTCATTGACATAGATTTGTCAATTATATTATGGTGCTTTTGATCTTGTTTGATGGTTTCATGTGATTATGCAGGTACATCCATGAAGAGCCATCACCACACGGAATAGGTACACCACTCCATCAAAGGGACTCATTCTAGATCTCCACAACTTCTATGGGAAGCCTTCCAACTTGGTTGTAACTCATTTTTTCTAGATCTGAACCATTCAGACTAGAGGAACAACTCTTTAACACAAGAGGCCCGTTTTTCCTAGAAACAAATCTAGCGACTCCACTGGGGACTACTTCAAATAATGGATCTTTCGTAAGTTGAAACCGCCACCTTCATTTTTAGTTTGTAGATCTACTTTTTCAATTTATATATATGTAGATTTGATTTGAATTTGATTTATTTGCCTCTATTAGCCTTTGGATCTTCATATTTTTGGTTCACTGGATTTTCTAGTGATTGTTTGGGTTCATTTTTTTGACTATAACTTACTTTCCTGTCGCTTTTTTACTTTTCAAATCCCCATCGTAGCCACCACTCTTGGGTTGTATACTAAGTGTGGTTCTAGAGCTGCCACTACTCTTTCTCTGTGTGCAAGAAGCGGTGCTGGAACTGGTAATGCTCTAGTGTGAACCTGCAGTAGGCGGTGCCACCGCTTTATTACTATGGAAAAGAAGCGGTGCTCAGGCATGTAACGCTCTATTCAACACTTGCATAAGCGGTGCTAGGTATTCCTTATAGCCTTGTTTAGTATTTGATTCTTAAATGCTTCTTTTAGTATTTGAGATCCATGCTTCAGATTGTTACAATTGTGTTTTGAACTCTGCAATTAGGATTGTGTATGAATTCATATGTATTTTCAAGAATTGTGAGTGAGGATGGTCTTTAAAGCTTCATAGTTGGATTTGCATAGAACTTGGTTATGCTAGATATCTGATTTCTATCTTCGTTTATAGAACAAGAAAAGATTCACTTCAGTTTTTCTTCATTTGCTATACATGATTTTTGTATGTTTTTTCCTTTTTTCAAAAATTTGTGAAAAATCCATATAAAAGTTATTGTAGAACTTTTGCGATTAGTTCATTCTTGTTTTAGTTGAAAAAGATGAACAGTTTTGTATAAAAGTTGTAACAATCTTTTCTTGCTTTTCATTAGGGATATCACTTCTTTTTCCATTCAAAAAGAAGATTTTGTTTGTTTTAGTTAGGAACGAACCATATAAGCAAGTTTGTTGTATTTGTGTATGGGATTTATTCTGTGTTTCAAACAAATTGAATCTCTCTCTCCCTTCCTTAAGTAGGGAATACCTTAAAAGTTAAAGTTAAATTTTGCACAATTATACTGCATGGTTTTACTTTCTATGTCCTCACCTCATGCATCCACCTAACTATTCAAGACAAAATTAAGCGGTAGATTAGGTGAAATTTTTTAGCAATTTGTGTGGTAGGTTAGATACATGTTTCGACGTCGTTAAATGTAGGAGTTGCCATTTATTTCCTGCAATGCATACTAGGAATCATGTGGTTCTTTTACATACCACTGGTATATCAAACGACCTTTCACATGCCCTTGAGGTATATCGAAAGCTACTTCACATACTTAGTTGTATATCGGAAGGCCCCTTTCGAATGATTGTGCATTAGACATCACTACTATGGATTGGAGCTCCCACATACCTTGGATATATTAGGAGACACCTTTAGGAATCCTGTGAGGAATTAGGAAAATCCCTTTGGCCATCCTATCATTGCAATACACCGAGAAAAACAATCGGGGAGATTTCTTTGCACATATCGTCTAGGTATTCAGGTATTTAGGAAAGGGACGGTCCCAATCCTCCTTGTCATGCTCTACTGTTGGACCCTATGGTATATAGTGAGTTGTGATGGTTTTAAAATCTCGTGAGGTTCCAGACCTTTAATCCACTCCTCTCACATATTTTTCTTGTTATTATAGTTTGTGTAGCACTTGTTGTATGTACAATTAGGATTTTTTAGAAGAGAGAGATATTTTTGTTACATAGTTATGGCTTCTCCTTTCAGGACTACCAACCAAGAGACTATTTTACCAAGCATATCTTTTGTTTTCCCTCCATATGGGGATGTTGGTCCTCCTCTCATGGCTACGTTAAGAATTCTTGGATTGGCTATCAGATTACATGTTTGGTTATTCTCCAGTCCAGTTATCCCATGTACACCAATTTCCTCAGATCCTAATCCTTCAATGCGGGAGAATCAGTCTCATGTTGATCGCTTGCCTTATTCACCTAATGTGTATTCTCCCCTTTCTCCCTCTTCACCTATTGAAAGTTGTAGTACTAGTAGTCAGGTGGATAAGAAGAAGAAGAAAATGAAGATTAAGAAGAAGAAAAAAACCAAAAAACCAAGTCTCAACCAATTACTCCTCCCAGTGCGGAGAGTGTTGATATGTACACCCAAATACCACATAAGCCCAAATTCCCTCCGAGGATTTGCAAGGGTTATCACCTTTTCAAATATTGTCATGGTCTAGCCTTGGATTTAGAAGAATGGTCTCAAGATTCCTGACAACAAATGTCATCAGCCTCTGGTCATCATACTGATGATCCTCCCTCAACCAGTGACTTTGTGGTTAAGATTCGGAAGGGTAAAGTCATAAATCCTTGATTTCTCTATAAGGACATGCACTTTACTTACCTTTGTCCTCACATGGATGAAGCTTCTGAGTTATTGGAAGATATTACTGTTCCTCGTCAACAACTTCTAATAGGGTATCATAGGTTGTCTCTTGAACCCCCACTAGTTGACAAAGTGGTCGATTTAGTTTCATCAGTGGTCGATCCCACTCTTCCTTCCAAGAGTGAATTCCAAGTGGTCAATTCAGATTCATCTATGGTTGATACCACTCTTCCTTTAGAGAGTGAAGTTCAAGTGGTCGAGTCAATTTCATCTCCACCTGATCCCACTCTTTCATCAAAGAGTGTTAATACTAAAGTTGTCGCTTTGACCAAATATTTTTCTTGTTCTTCTCTTCCAATAGAGAATGAACTAAAAACTGCTAAAGTTTTTATGATTCATTTTGATTGTTCTCGACAAGAGGAAATTTTGTCTCTTTTGATAGAACCCTCTCCAAGTAGTGAGGTTATTTCCTTTGACTGGAGTAACCTATCAGAGTCTTGTCTTCATTCGAGTTTTCCTTTCCAGATAGTTGTGAACATTACTGCTAGGTGGATGCTTTGCACTATTGTTGACAAAGGGTATTATATTAGTATTCTATCCTCAACTGCTTGGAAATATTTAGGTTCTCCTCATCTTGTTCCATCCACCGATCATATACTTCCTTTTAATTGTAGGCCTACTTCACCTTTAGGGATCCTTCATCATTTACCTATTACGTTAGGAGGGAAAATTGTCTGTGTTGATGTTATGGTCATCCAAGGTCATTTAGATTTCAATCTTCTCCTTGGATGAGATTATTCTTATGCTATGAAGGATGTAGTGTCCACACTATTTAAAGTGATGCATTTTCCCCATGATGGGAATATTGTGACCATTTATCAACTTTCCTTTGTTACACCTAACCATCGCATCACTCCTAGTAATCAGACTTCCCTGAATGTGCTTCATGTTCTTGTGATGCCATCTCCTTCTTCTAGTTAGCTTCGTCCCATCATAGGTAAAATGGGGGCATGGATCTAGTATAAGGAAATCATATTGAAGTTAAGCCGCTAGTTTCTTATGCAAGGGGGAAACCTACCAACCTCTAGATGTCATGTTGGGTAGAATCAAATTTGCGAACATAGTTCTTTTTCTATGTCAAGCTCGTTAAAAAATGAAACAGACGTTGTGAGCATAGTTCCTTTTCTCTGTGGCAAGCTCGTTTAAAAATGAAACATATGCTTGTGAGCATAGTTCCTATTCTTTGTCGAGCTCGTTAAAAAATGAAACAGATGTCTATGAGTATAGTTATTTTTCTATGTCAAGCTCGTTAAAAAATGAAATAGTTTTGTTAGCATAGTTCTTTTTCTGTGTCAAGCTCGTTAAAAAATGAAACAGGTTTGTGAGCATTATTCTTTTTCTATGTCAAGCTTGTTAAAAAATGAAACAGGTCTGCGAGCATAGTTCTTTTTCTGTGTCAAGATCCTTAAAAAATGAAATAGATGCCTGTGAGAATAGTTCCCATTTTGTGTCAAGCTCATTAAAAAATTAAATGGATGTCCCCAAACATATTTATTTTCTATTTCAAGCTTGCATAAAAATGAAAAAGGTCACCTTGAGCAGTGTTTATTCTTGGTTTCAAGCTCGTTAAAAAACAAAACTGACCTTGAGCAAAGTTCCCTTTTTCATGTCAAGCTCGTTAAAAAATGAAACAGATTCTTCCATTGTGTCAAGACTCAATAGTTGAACCTTCCTTTCATCTGCTTGTAAAGCAGATGCAATGAAGCTTGGGAGGAATGCATCCACCCTTTGTTGATATTAAGCTACTTGACAGTTATACTGGGGGCAAGTACCAAACACTGTACATCATGTTGGGAAATCACCCATCAATGGGAGTATTTTTTAGCACACTTTCTTTTTTTAAGTTTCGAGCTCGTTAAACCATGAAACAACCTTTTGAGCGTAGTTTACTTTTGGTTTCAAGCTCATTAAAAATAAAACCACTCCTCAAGCATAGTTTAACTTCTTGTTTCAATCTTGCATAAAAATGAAACCATTATCGAGCATAGTTTTTTTTTATGTCAAGCTCGTTAAAAAATGAAATAAGTTTTTTCAAGCAAAGTTTACCTTTTGATTTCAAGCTTGCATAAAAAATGAAACCATGTTTCAAGCATTGTTCTTTTCTATTTCAAGCTTTTGTAAAAATGAAACATGTCATTTTGAGTACAGTTCATTCTTTGTTACAAGCTCGTTAGAAAATGAAGCAGATACCCTGAGCATTCTTTCAACTGATCTTCGAGCTCATTAAAAACAATAAGATGGTGTTGAGATTACTTTTCATTTTTCGTGCTCTGGTTAAAACATGAAATGTGGTTCAAGCTTACTTTTCACTTTTTCATCCTCTGGATTCAAACATGAAAAAGTTTAATCATTAGAGGAATCTTGGGGTCTAAAATGGGTCTTATAATAAAACGTGCCAACAATCAATTTTGTGAGTTGGAATTCAAGAACCAATAGAATTTCAATAAAATGAGTCAACCATAATGGGTGAATTGGAATATTTGTCATAAAAGAAAACTAATTTTTTGTTCATATTTTCGACGTATATCCCTATGTTTTTACTCAAATTTCAGGCGGTAGAGCTCATTGGATGTGGGATTTAATTTTTCATCCAACGAGTACCCACACTACATACTTTTGATGGACCCTTCTACCCAAAAAAGAAGAAATACCTGAAAAAATGTGATGATGATGTCATTTAGCATTTCTTGTTTTTGGGGTAGAGGGGTCTGTCAAAAGTAAGCAATGTGGGTACTCGTTGGATGTGGAATTAAATTCTACATCCAATGAGCTCTCCCACTTGGAATTTGAGTAAAAACACAGGGAGATATGTCGAAAATACGAACAAAAAAAGTAGTTTTTTTTCATTCTTTCTCCAAAATTAATAACTATTATTTTAACTATTATTTTATCATTTTCTTTAGGAGGCCCAATTTAGACCTCAAATTTCCTCTAATGGGAGTCTTCTTTAAGCTCTTTTCAGACTGTTAAAATGTGAAAATATTGCCGAGTGAAATTGTCTTCTTCACACTCATAAAAGGACCTGAAGAGTTGTCTTCCTGGTGATAGTTTAACCCTTTTTCGGACTAGGGTGCGCTACTTACGAAAAAGGTACACTCCATCCATTCATGACTAGAAGAGTTCTCCTGGGTATTATTTTATACTTTTTTGAGCCTCATGGACTAAATTTATGAAAACTTATGGAGACTTCTTAGTCATTTTAGACTCTCTAAACATGTGTTTTCTTTCGTCAGACTCATAAAATCAAACGATGAAAGACCCTTTTTTGTGAACGAACCCACCATTCTCAGGTTCGTAAAACATATGAGATTGGACTTGTCCGAAGGACGAGATATATTGAACGTTTGTTACCCTTTTCCAGCTCGTTAAAAAGCAAAGAGGCGCTCATCAATCATGATGGGGAAATTAAGGGAAGGGAAATACAATTCATTTTGCAAATAGCATGGAAGTTTGTAGTCAACTTTGAACATGGCGCTTCTCTACATTGCATTCAGCCAATTGGGTATTCATCTTGTCTCTGAGTCATTCCACTTTCATGAGTCATGTCACTCCTTTGAGTTTTTCAAACAATGCATTGTCCATTGTCACATTGTGCTCTGCCTTGTTAAGTCAATGCTGCTAAGTCTTTTGTCATGCCACTTGATGTTCAAAGGGAATTTTAAAGTTTACCTCTGCAGTCAAAATAGCCTTTTGTGTCAGTCCTATGGTTACATCATCTACAACATCCTTTTGTTCCAAGTTTTGTCTCATCGATGCGGGATTCATTGTGGCCCTCCTTTGACGATACTATTTTTGTCGACATTAGCTCGTAATCCAAAAATTAGTCTTAGAAACAAGATTAGTACCTTGAGATCCATATGCCTCAATGACAAATTCTCTCGCTCTTAACATAGGTTCATATAATTGGCCTTTGATCGATATACTCGACTGCGAGTTCGACATCAAATCATCTATTCACACTCACGATATTGTACTAGGGTACTTTGGGAATCAATGACATCAATGGTGGTCTCCCTCACACTTGTTAACGATTCACATCATTGACCAGTAATCAAGTGGTTTCTACCATTGCTGAATTCAAATCATTGTAATCACATGGATAGAATCGTACTTTGTGGAAGACGAGACGAAGACCCTGGGTATCTGTTAAAATCACTCATATCTTTTTCCCTAGTTTGCAATGGAGTATGTTTTATGAACTCCCAGCATCGATCCACATTTGTATGGTCATGGTTGTGCTCAATTTTTTGTTCATTTGACATAGATATACAGTGTATTTTGAGTAGTTATGTCCCAAGTTTGAGTCCACTATCACATGGATCTACGTTGTATTCTAGTAGCCATGTTTGTTAATCTCTCTCATGGATTTTCCTTGTATTGATCTCCAGCCATGATGAGGACACATTTTCTCATGATTCAAAAGTAGTGATGTATTGCATATGCCTGGTTGATGATGATCTCTGATCAAGCTAATTCTTGCCTCAAAGTGATAACTTTCTCTTTCAAAGCTCTCACCTATCGTATCCCTCTAGCCTCATGCTTTGGGGGGAATTCTGTTACACATAAATATCTTCATCATCATGTGATGAGGTCCCAAACATCAGCTATTTCCTTGAATCCCAAGTTGTGAAGTGAAAATATTGGCCCAGGCATCAATCTTGCATATGAAAATCCAGAACTGCTTCTGCACTTAAGGAAAGGGGCATTACCTTCTTTAGCAACGCCTATCATCTCCTGGAAGTAGGTAGTTCCATTGTATTTTACTCTTATTCAAGGATCGATTCTTCCATATCATCACTCTGTCATAGTGGAGAAGAAGCAGTGCCCTTGGTAAAAAGTGAAAAAGAGAGGTTTCCACGAAGCTTCTCGAAGGAAGAATTCGTGCACCCTTATCCCTACACCTAAGGACCACTTGGACTCGAGATACATCCTTTGGGATCTCCTATCCACTGCATCCAACATTTAATAAGCCATCCCTGTCCTCCCAAGGCCTATAAAAACAGGCTCATACCCATTGTTGAAGGAGAGCAAGGTTATGTTGTTACATTGGCATTCTGGCCTAAATTAGTAGGGTGAGCATAGGAGGAGAAATTTGGAGCTTTTGGGGACAAGGAATTGGCATGTGAAGGAGCATATCAACACTAAGGAGAAGTTTGTAAACTTAATCTTCATCTTTAATGCAAAGTTTGTTCCTTTCCTGTAAAGTATGTTGTGTTATAATCATGTATTTTACTGTTGGACTCCTTAGTAACTGACATAGTTTTGTGGATTATATTCTGGTACTTTTGATCTTGTTTTTTTGTTTCATGTGATTATGCAGGTACATCCGTGAATATCCATCACCATAGGGAAAAACTACACCACTCCATCAAGGGGACTCATTTCAGATCTCCACAACTTCTAGGGGAAGTATTCCAACTCTGTTGTAACTCATTTGTTCTAGATATGAACGATTTAGACTAGAGAAACAATTCTTGTCCTCAAGAGGTACATTTTTCCTAGAAACACCCCTTACCTCAATTTTATAACCTTTCTTTAATTGGAGGTTGTCAGATCAAACTCATCAAACCCATTTGCATCCCCTTCCCCTCTAAGAACCCGCCAATGATTGCGATGTATTCCAGAAAAAATCTAATAGTGGGAGACATATGGAGAGTCTAGAACAATTTAACCTAGTACCATGAGTCCAAGACATTATGAACATGCAAGTGGACCCTTTTTGGAACTGGATCTATGATTCTAAAGATCAAAGACTCACAACTTCATCAACTATGCAGTTGTGAAGAAGGGGAAGAAGGTTGTATATTTATTTTGATGTCTTAGGAATATGATCATAGAGTAATAAAAAAGTAAAATCAATGTAGAAATAAAAAACAAAAGAACAAATACAAGAGAGATATAGATATACATGGATCCTCGATATGGCCTACATACATGGAGAAATGACATGTCCTTCCTTTATTATGTCGATAAAAATGAAGGTATAAACATACAACACATTTGTTGCAACCTCCTCTCACTCTCTCATAGTCTCATATCTCACACTACATAGGCATCATACAAATACCTTATAAAAAGAGGGTTTCCTTCTAGGGGAAAAATGCACAACACAACTTCTACAATAAGTTCCGTAACCTAATGATGAACGGTCCAAATAGACTACGGAATTAAAATATTTTATAGGGCATTTTGCTCCAAAATTTCTCTTTGTGGGTTCTTCCCTTGAACCGCCACTGAGGGGGGATCCGAAAAGTGTCACTACCCTCCCTATACCCCTTGGTGACATTAGTGGGAAGAAAATCCCCCCACACTCCTCCATCAAGAGCTAGTATCCAAACATAATTGAAATGTTTGTTGAATTTTGTATCCTGAAAAGTGTTCCCCTAGTGAATTTGTGCCAAATTCATAAAAAGGGGGAAAAGTGACATTACCGTTGCATTAATTTTAGTTGATGTGAAATTAAGTTCGCTTTGTGAGATATAAATTGACTTTTTAATTATTTAATGAGGTAGTGAGAGAAAATATTTTTTAAGTTGGGAAAAGTGATTTTTCCTCAACCCTTGATCTGAAATCTCAAGATTCATTTTGGGCCCATGGATCTTGATATGGTTCACCTACCCTCATTAATAAAAAAAGGTTGAGGTTAGGAAAAAGGCACATTCCATTTCTTCATGAGAATTAGAGAGGAAGAGGTCGAGTTCTTGAGAGAGAGAGAGAGAGAGAGAGAGGCACAAATAATAAGGAAAATAAAATAGGCAGATAGAGGAACAATTTTCTAGGTGACTGCCGCATACTTGAAGAAGAATAAAAACAACGCTCTTTCCCATATAACTAGCACAAAAATTGAGGAGAAGAGAAGCAATAATTAATGAGGTCATACATTCATAAATTTATGTATTTCGTACAACAATTCCTATATAAGAAGGGCATGTTTAGGGAACAAATTTGAATATAGCATGCCATACTATGCACAAAATTAAAGAAGGATTCCATATAGTAGAGAACACCACTGTACATAAACTATGAGATGAATTTTGAGACATTTCTAGAGCACACAAATCAAGGAAGTTTGTGGCACTCTTTTCGAGGTTGAATTGGTCACCGTGGATGAGATAATTCTGTCATTAATTGTTGATTTTTGTATTGTTGTAAATTCCTGAAAAGTAAATAAATCACTCTCTCACACAGGTTTTCCCGTTAGGGTGTTTTTTTCTAGGGAATTTACCCAGAAATCTGTCTTATTTTATCGTGTGTGGATTTTTATTCTGGTCAAGAGTTGGTGAATTTTTCATGTGTTTCAAATTGTGAATTTGCTTATGAGCTAAAAAAAAAATAGTAATCAAATGGTGAATGTGTTTGGTAATTAGATAATAATGGTTAGTGTGATTTGAAACTAGGTTGGGAAAGTGCAAATTTTTTACATGGTATCAGAGTGAGGTTTGAGAAGTTGAGTAGAATACACAAGCATATTTTCAGAATTGTAGAAAGGCATTGTTATTATTCACTAGACATAGTTTTGGACTTGGGTTTTCAATGAAAATGTCAATGGAAACTAGTTTTAGGTTTGAGGACATATTGGATGGGGATGCTAATTTCATTCCATGGAAAGAAAGTATTACTCTGCTTTTACATGAGAATGAGCTATGATATATTGTGTACAACAAAAACCAATCCTTTGATGGTGCATGCAGATGAAAAAGTGAACACGTCCTATGAAAAAAATAACATCAAGGCTAAGAGAATTATTCTTGATGTAATTAAGAACCATGTGGTCCCTCATGTGACTAATAAGAATAATGCTTATCATATGTGGGATTCCTTAACTAGACTATACTAGAGTTCCAATGAGAAGAGGAAGATGGTTTTAAGAGAGAAAAATAAAAGCATTAAAATGACCAAATATGAAAATGTTACATATTTCCTTACTAGGATAAACCGAGTGAGGGATGAACTAGGTGTAGTGGGGGAGGTTAGTGCAGACAACCTTGAATGGTGTGACCAATCCATGGGTTGTTTTTGTGGATGCTATTGTAGCAAGAGAAAATATGCTTTCTTGGAATCATATTTTGGATGAATTCATTTAGGAGGAGACTCAAAGAGGATATGTATGTTGACACAAAACCGTCATCAAAGGTTCAGTCGCTGTTGACACCCATAACACATCTATCTACGTAAGCATCATCCCAAACAAGTTTGAACTTGTCTAGCAACACCTGCAAAGAATATGAGGTATCACCCAATATTTTCGAGGGAGAACTATTGGAAGCAAGTTTCCGTAGTAAGAAGGAGGATCGTGCATCTACTTTCAAACTGTTGCAGCATTACTTAACAGATACAAGCATTGGTGTTATACATTAATAGATTCATATTGTCATTCAGGGGATCAGATCAACATACTTAGATCACAATAGAAATATCTATGCAAAAAAATATCTACCAACATGGCATCATTCATTACAGGAAAGTATCACATCATTTAGAGATAAACATATTAATGCAATATTCATTCACATTCACATCACAGAAAATAAGAAAACATGAAGATGCAAAAAAGACACAATTTTCTATCCAATCTTTGTCATGTCATATTAATATTCACATCAAAACATAGTTCCATAGTTCCTCTCTTACAAAAGTTCGATCTCAAGATGACAAAAAAAATCCCTCAACATTCACAATCCTAGATATATTTATAGGCTTGTGCATTTACATTGGTGATCCACTTAAGTCAACTTCCTAACTAATTGTACCAAAATCTACAAAAAAATGACCAAAAACTACAAAACATGACCAAAATATACAAAAGTTGTCTTTCTACCTTGCATGCCATCTTTTGCCTTATGCAACAACTTTGACTTTACGCAACATCCTTGATGTTGTGCAACTAGTTATCTCCAAAAATTCCTTCCAACAAGAACCCAAGAAAATATTGTGGCTCGCACTAGAGCCATGTCAACTGGAAATGGTGTAACTGCTGATCTTTAACTTGAAATATTCATACTATTGGGTGACCTATCTGACTTGTTATTTGACTTTGTCGTTGATCTACCTGCATTCTGTTACTTCAATCTCTAGTGGGTTGTCCACAATATTGATAGTGACATCTCGTCAGCCATCCTGGATGACTTACAGCACCAAAGCCACTTTCATGGAGAGCTACACTGTAATTTCTTGGAATTCATCCAACTTTTCTATACGCCTCTACTGCGGCTCCCTTTCCTTTGCAACCCACTATTGTAATTCCTTCATCTATTCTCCCTTTTATGATATTCATAACTCGGGGTATCTCTTTGAGGGATGTCCTCAATGTGGCCAATTGTCTCTCGAATTCCTGCAACTTTGTGGTGAGTTGCTCCAACTACGGATCTTGAACTACACTTCCCCAAAACTATGTAGTTGCATTGGTGACTTGTTTTAACTCTTTCTCCATCTCTTCTAGCTTCATCACCAATTCTTTGATAGTGCTTTTCCATTCTACATCCTGCTTTGGTGGTGTTCCTGGATCCATTGGTGCATGTAGATCCTCATTGTCGTGCTTAAGTTGTGTAATTACGGATTTAAGCCACTATGCTTTCACCTTAGCATCCATGTCGACAGTGATTTTTGGCACTTCTTGGTAGGCAATAGAAACTTCCTGCTCTAAGATCACCCTGTTGTCCCATAGTTGTGCTTTCTTCACCATCAATCAATCTTGCTCACTCTTAAGTTATTCAATCTCCTTCCTGGCCTCTGCTTCTTTCTCCTGTGACCTCAAAAGACGATCGTGAATCACTTGTTCCCAGTAAACCAAATCTTGACTTGTGACCCTTTGGAATTGGACCAATGTCCGGGTTGATAGTTCATTGATATGCAACAAAAGAATATGAAACTTCTAGAGTGAGGCATTGACATCCTCATTGTTGGTCTCAATCACATGCAGCATAATTTGAACATTCCTGATCTGATTTTGAGTGTTGATCTCACTAACCTTCTACTACATACTTGCCTCTAGAACCCTTTTCAAAAGTACATTAATCAAATAATTGAGGCAAGTGTTTACCTCACCAAACCCATAAATCATCATTTTCTTCAATTGCTATTCCTATGCAGCAGTAGTTGTTGTGATCTTTGCAATAATACAACTTCCTTGGTCAGTCACTGGCGTTGTCCTGCTGGCCGCACCTTACTCCTGTTGTTTCTTTGTTTGTGATTCCTTGAGCATCTGCTATGCCTCTAAGTTAGTTGGATTTCTTTATAATGATTCATATGACTCATGCTCACTCTCTGGTTCTAGCATAGGATCCACCAGAGCATCGACTGATGGACCCATCGATGCTTCTTCTATGCTAACAGATTCTCACCATTCCACGGGATAGTCATCCACAATGGCCTCCAACTCTTCATCAGAAATTTTATGAAGTGTGGAAAACCACTGATTATTGGTGTCTCTTTTTGGCTACACATGAATGGCATGTGGACCTATTGCAAATCAAACAATATAATTTACCACCACCTCTTCTAATAAGCACGATATCTTCATGGATGTAGCTTGCAACACCTCCCAATATAATTAGAATTGTATAGAGCAGTATTTGATTCACTCCGACTCCTTAACATACCAGAGGTTCTGGTAGCACGCTCCTTCCCATAACTTGGTCACCTCAACATCCATGCCCTGGTAGTATTCAGGCTCCATCTAAGCAACTAGCATGATCAAAATGAGAAACTAGCTATAAGTGAATGGTGGCTACCCTTCTTGTACTTCCAGTGCATCATCTATTAACTGGTTCATTACGAACAAGGACTAGTTCATCTGCACACCCAATGTGCATTGCTTAGTGCACGCTATGACCCCAGAAGTGCACTGGTTAGGTTGGTTCTTTCTAACCACCTTGCTGCTTAGAATCCTAGTATAATTGCGGACAACCTACTCATTGATGTTGTCTACCACGTATGCACTCCCATCGCGCTACAAGTTATACCTCTTCTTTAGCTTCGCCTCCAATCTTTTATCGTTGTCCTTCCCCCAGAAATGTTGCAATGGGTCGGGCCCCTTCTTGGGAAGCCTTGAAATCTACAAAATTAGTTCGATAGTGACTGGTATAGGTTGGTCTAGCCACATATAGACTTAATGAAATCATGTTAATAGATTCTTCATGCATCCGTTCTCTTCTATCAATTAGCCAAAATATGACATGTTGATGAGGCCTAACAACCCCGATCTTTCAAATCTCTGTGCCTAGTCATGTGGAGTGTGCATTACTGGTTCATTCCCTTCCTCTATCACCCGTACAAATGAGTCTAATGTGATATCAGTTGATGCGAGTAGGTCATCATACTCATACTTCATCTGCATGATGGAGGGAATGATGTCCATGGTGCATTGCATACTCTACGGTATCACCAAGATCCTAACTGGATACCTCTGGTTCTTCGTTATTTTGCATGGATTTTCATCAGGCCGACATGAAAGAAAATAGCTAGGGATGTCTGCAATGGACATCCCACTCTGGTACATTAATTCCTCATCCCCTAATGTCGATGGTTCCATCTTCTAGACCACCTTTTCTTGAGCCCTTGTGTAAGTTTTGGTCGACTGTTTCTAATGTACTGGTGATTTGGGCCATTGTGCCCCTCTCTTCTTATTAGGCATTGATGATGAACCCACCAGCATGTTGACTGCTTCTTGTTCAATGGGAACCCCTGTAATTGACGAGTCTCTCCCACTCAAAATTTCTATCAGAATTGGCTTACTTGGCATTCCTCACAAATGTCCAAAAGTTCACAACGCAAGTTACATGACACCTCAACCTTACTCTGCTTTATAACTCAGCTGCATAACACAACACAACACACCACCATCAAATATGCAACAACTCGACAGCTCAATATTCACAATGGTGAATTTATACCATGACTTTCCCCCTATTATAGAATCAATTTGACCGTGTGAACAATTGCTTATTCATTACGACCAAATCCTTCATTAATCACCTGAATCCTCCAGTGATCCTCCCAATCCACTAGTTGGATCCACCATTAATGCACGTCCCATATAGGAACACCTTCGGTTAACTATTTTAACTACTATATTTATTGTGGACTTAACACTATCATGGACCTGCAACCATCGCAACTAGACTCTCTAATTGCAACTATGACACCTCTACTTGCATAACCCATTTCTCCTGGTGCACCATCCTCCTACTTCCCATGTGACCAAAATGTTTTTTTTCATCATGTGCAGTGCCTCAAGCATTATGCAACACCTGGCCCATCTTGTAGGGATTCAACCTACTTCTATTCACCAACCTAGGAAACATCACACCATCTAACTATTGCAGTTGTATTGCACCTCCTGTAGTAATGGAATTGATAATAAAGAGACCTAGCCAATGCATTTGCAACTTACTTGGATGTTTGGTGAACTTTCATCATACATCAACACCAAATATCCTTAATGAAAGTGTTTGTTCTTGATATGTCGATCATGCCAAGATTTATGAAGATCCTTCTCAACGCGCTAGTGAAAACCTGCAAGAAAGTGGTCTTCCTCTAGCTGTACCAATTGCACTAGTAATTATTTTAATGCTCCTTCATCATCCATTCTTTTCATTGCTGCAATGTGCAAAATAGAGATGCTATACTCCATTGGTGTGACTACCTCCTACCCATACACTAACTTGAATGTTGTCTGCCCTGTCAATATTTTCATGTGGTGAGATACACCCACAATACTGCTAGAATCTTCAAATCCCTGCCATCATGGTTTTTGTTACATACCTTTGTAAGTGTGAGCTCCAACACCTTGTTGAACACTTCAAATGTCGCATTTTCTTGAGCATGATAAGGGGTAATTTTGTTATGTTGTATCTGATAGTGCGATTGATGAAGTGACTCCCTTGGTCACTCATCAATATCTTTCGATAGCCGAACTGGGTAACAACATTTTCAAACAAGAACCTCGTTGTTGTCGTAGCGGTGCAACATACAATTGGTGTGGCCTTCACCCATTTTGTCAGATAATCTATTGTTGTAACGATATATTGTGCACCATTTCTATTTCCATGGTGGTTCATTGGTCCCACAAAATCCACTTTCCATTTTTCAAATGGTTGGATCATCACTAGAGATACTAGCAACATCTCATCCCTCCTTGACGATTTTTAAGGTCCTTTGACAAACATCGCAAGTTCGTGCATAGTTTGTTGCATCCCTGTTGATATTTGGCCACCAAATCCCTGTGAATAGCACATTTCTTGCAGTAGTGTGACCTCCGTAGTGTCTACCTGCAACACCCACTTGTGCTTCTACCAATACCTTCCCTTGTTCATGCAGTAGGACACATCATTTTAGGATCTCATTTGGTCCTAGCTTATATATTTATCCAATGATCAACGAAAATCCGTGGCTCGAATGACCAACTACATCTTCTAAATTGTATTAACTTCTATTGTTTTTCCCGTCACAAAAAACTGAATTATATTCTCATAGTAGTCGTCAACCATTCCAACTCTGAATAGTTACGCATTAGGTAACCCGTCTTCAATGTTCGTCAGTTCTTTGCCTTCCTCAATTAATGATAAGTGGTCTAGGCCTACATTCAAGCGACCTGTATTCACAATTATATCAAAGTCAAACTGTTGAAAGAGAAGTATCCAACAACATATCTTCCCTCCCAACACATGCTTATGCACCAATTATTTCAACACAGAGTGATATGTGAACATCTTGAAATGACCTTCCAAAAAGTGGTGTCGAAACTTCTGCAACAATATACCATCTACAACCCTTCCCTCTCTGTCATAGTATAATTATTCTCCATAGATGAAAACTTCCTACTAGCGAAAGAAATTGGGTGATAAATATCACCTTTCACTCGATTGTGCCAACACCACTCCCAATGCGATGGATAAGGCATCAACATGAACATTGAACTCCTTCATCCAATCAGGAAAAACCAATATTGGTGTGGAAGCTGTCTTTTCCTTTAATGTGTCAAAACTTCCTTGACAATCTTGAATCCATAGAAACACTACATACTTCTTTAGAAAATTCTCCATAGGGGTCGAGATTACGGCATAAGCTCTGATGAACTTGCAATAGTATCCTATATAACCTAATGTCGCTCTAAGTTGCTTCACATTTGTAGGTGGTGGCAAGCTCAAATTCAGTGCAATATTGGCTAGGTAAACCAAAAATCCTTCCTTGCAAACAATATGCCCCATCAACATCCCAAAAGGTGCACATAAAATGCACTTCTTTGATTTCATCGTGATCTAATGTTGTCGACATCATTCCAACATGAGTCGTAGGTTTTCCAGATGGTCCCTGCTCAATCCATAAATCGTCTAGTCATCCAAGTTAACTTCCAGAAACTTCTGAATAAAATCCTTAAATGCGATGACGACAATCTTGGAGAATATCATAGGTGCATTCTTCAGTCCAAAAGGAATCATAGTGTATTGAAAACATCCCCATTTAGTAACAAAATTTGTCTTATGGCGATATTATTTTGCGATCTTAATTTGGTGATAGCTAGAAAACTTGTCCATGAGCAAATAAGTTTCTTGACCTCCTACTCCTTCTAATACCTCATTAGTAAATGGTGTTAGAAACGGATCATACAGACATGCATCATTCAATTTTATGAGGTCAACAAAAATGCGAACCTCACCTATTTTCTTATCTTGCATCACCATAGGACTGATCCATTCCAATTCCTACACCAGTTCTATTATCCCAACATCCAGCATTCTGTCGAGCTCGACTTTGATCCTCTCATTGTATCATGGATTTAGATGATACGACCACTTCTTCACTGACTTTGAATTTGGATTTAGTGGGAGATTCATATCTCCCAAATATCCCAATATCCTCTTCATCTCAGAAAACTTTGTAGGAAAAAAATATTGGAACTCATGCAAGAGATCTGTGATCTTCGCCTTTGTCTCTTCATCCCAGTAGTCCCCAACATTCATAAAATTCAGTTTCTCCTCTGTCCCAATGTTGAAATTCCAATTTTTTAATGGCTAACTCATTTAATCTATCGATATCTCAGGTGCCATGACATTTCCATTTCCTTTTGTCTCTAGAATATTGATGTTCATTGGATCAACGTCATCATCCGAACCTCCTTCCACATTGTAGCATTCCATCATTGACTACATCGTATGTGTTTTGTGTGGGTCCAGCAAATATGTGATTGGAACTATCTTCAGAACAATGTCATGGATATGCTGCAGTGCACTATGAATGGATGGATTGGTATCCATGAAATAGAAGGTGTGATTGAAGCAAATCAACAACTCTTCCTATGTAGTGATCTCTCTGCACAACTCAACTGATACATACAACAGTCACGACATTTCACCCAACGTGTGGAAAAAATAGTGTACCCACTCATATTTTGGTTATGATACTCACATGGTATGACATGCAAGAAAATGAGCATTGGGGTCATGCTTCCCATATTACCTCTATGCATGGAACTTTTCTTCTTCGCCAAAGAGGAATTTCATCAACCTGTGACACTGTGACCACCCAATGAATGAATTCTTATGTGTCACCCACCAAAGTGTTGTGGTAGCCTTTAACACTTCATCCAATGCCAACAATCGATGTGGTTTTGACACCTTATCCTCAAATTCAAATAGAAACTTAGACAACTCAGGCATTCCTTCATATACTGGCAACTCAATAGTCTCGGTTTTGAATCGGCACAATGACTGAGTAATCAGGCCACACTTCCTAATCAATATATCATGCATTCAATTCTTGCAGTTCTCCAAAGCATTATCAGAGTCTAAAGATGCAGAACTAGAGCTGCCCGAAATGATCTCACCGTTGATAGTCAGGTGGAAGTAATCCTCTAAGATGTTATATGTGTGATCCCATCCTCCTACAACTTCTTCCTTACTCGGTTCAACATATCGTATTCCTTCTTTTGGGTCCATCAAATATATGACTCTAAGTCATGGTTTTCAAGGGTCATCCTGCACTTCTTGAAATTAATCACCGCTAAGGTGTCATTGGACCATCCAATCCCCCACAGTGTAGGATATGAGCCTCTTCAATCAACAACTTCAGTAACATAAAAATCAGCATAAGTCTTCAGCCCTTCAACCTCCACTGCAAGACACAGAACCCACCCAATCGGTGTTACTCTGGCCTAGTTATCCAGTCGCAGCAGTATAGGGGACCAAACCAACTCTGGTTTCCCCATGTTTTCCCATGTTTTCTTTGTTAGAATATTGAAGTTTGAGCCTAGATCCAAAATGACTAAATCTACCTCATAATCCCCTATCTGAATATTCATTCTCATCTCTTTCCCCGTGTTTTTCTTGTGCAAAGAATTAATGCAGACTCCTTCCTTCCCTTATTTGGTCAATCCAATAGATTCACAATCTTAGTGAGCGCATTGGGATATTTTTCCAGCGACAAGCAACTTTCAAAGAAGTTATGCAAGGTACCATGTTGTCGCGATGGTCTTGCTACCAATGTTGAATCAAAAGAAGGTGTAATTTCATAAACAAACAAGTTACCCATATCTCTTCTTATCACATCACGTGCTTCAAAGAATGTGTCCCTCTCAGCATCAACATCAAATTTCACTTTCTTCTTTCCATCCAACCAAATTTCTGGAAATGGGCTATCATCTTCTGTTGTTGCACCTCTGCGAGTAATGACAACGACATCAGTGTCCTGTATTCTGGGTTCTGATGAGAACTTCCTAACTGTTGGTCCTTGGTTTTGGTTCAGTGGTGTATTCCCTGGTTGGTTTGCACTCTGATTTTCTTTTTGTTTTTCATTATGAATATGGTTTTGGTTTTGGTTCTGATTCTGGTTCTACAACTATGGAATGTTCCTTTCTTGCCACTTCACGATCAACTATGGACAATTCTCAACAATGTGGTAAACAACAATACAATAAGTACACTCTTCTTGCAAGTTCAAGAAATATCACTGATAATGTCCCAATAATACACAATTATAACATTGCACATGTTCATGACCTCATCCTCCACCTTGACTAAACCCTCCACCTTGTCCTCCTTGGAATCCTTCATAGAATCCTCATTGCTACTGATATTGCGATTGATTGAATTGTTGGAGTTGCGGGGGATTTGGCTGTCATTGCTCATACTATGGGTGATTGTATTGTGACTACATATAATGTGGGTGCTACGGATCATATTGCATCTAGTTGTATTGTGGAGGTGGCAAGATAAGCTGCGATTGCAGTTGTTGTTGTGGTACAAATTGTGGATGCGGATGTGGCTCGGGTACAAACTGTGACTGCGGTTTTGGTTGTACCATATTCATATTCTACTACAGTTGCTGCATCTTTCAATGGTATTATCCCTTCATGTAGTACATGTCCATTGTTCTGTCCTAGAGAAAATCATATGCTCGATAATCCTTATCTTCATGCCCAAAATATTGGAAAAATGTGCAATACAAATTTGTTGACGTCGTGACCATGTTCTGCATATATACACAATCTTCATACCAATTTTGATGAACTTGACAGATGTGACACCATGGCATGCCACCATATATTAATGGACTTGGAGCTCCTGAAAGTAGGTAGTTTTGAAAATTTAGGCACTTATATTTATGATGTCCTTCTCAAAGACATCGAGCACACCATTTTTCTTTGCACTTTTCTTTCCCCTTGTTGATATCCTACAACTAGATTGTCAAGTTTTCAGTTGAGACTAAATCTGATTCATACAAACTCCCTTCTCACCAACTGGTGAAGCCTCCAACTTCATCACAATATCCGAAGCCTTGCTCTTTGTCGCAATATTTTGTTGCATCAAAGAAAATCTGATATGTGGTACTAATGCCATGATGAACCACTCCTTATGTTGAATATCACTCATTTCAACACTAAGTCTCGTCATCAGTGTCTTCAACGCTAATCAAAATCCAAAATAGTCTCATTTGGATATCGCTTGATCTCTTTCAACTCTGTGATATATTGCGCCTCAGATTTCAGTTTTCTAAACTCTTCAATCAATCCTTTTCTGATTTTAGCCAGATTCTTTGTTGGAGTCCCTGGGGGAACTTGTACAAATTTCATGTACCAATATGGTGGGAAACCTTGGAGGGTCATCTCCAACTATCCCTTCTTAACATCATCATCTTGAACTTGTTTGACATGCCAAACTACTTCACACAGAAACAAGTATTGCTTGGGATCCTCAGTCCCATTCGAATGAAATAGGGGTAACTTTACATCATCTCCCACCATCCTGGTCCTTCTTCCTACAGTTGTTGATCTGCTACTATTAGAGTGATGTTCACATGTCGAACAAGTCAGTCTCGATATAGTGTTCATTTCTGAGTGCGGTGTAGCACACGAAGGTGTGGGTATGTTGTTGCTTTGGTTTGGTCTTTCCTCATGCTTGGGCGTAGCCTGGTTGTATCCTTCATCATAGTAGGGTCACTTCTTCTCATTTGGTATTCTCTCATGACCTTGCATTTCGGTCGCACTAGGACTCTCTCCTATCCTCTGCCTCTTCTCTTGCTGAAACTTTGCTCCACCTCGTGTAATACCACTTCCTTCCACATATTCCCTCATAGTCCCATCATAACTTCCATCCATCTACCCCGTATCATTCCATCCAACCCTCGTCTCCATAATACACGCAGCCTATGTACACTAGGTCTCTACTGTTCGGAGTCCATTTTCAATATGTCTTTTTCACAGATGAGCATCTCAATAGACAATTGCAAAGATAAAAGAAACCTACTTACTGGGATGTTGAAGAACTCCCTTTATACGTCTCTATAATATTTAATTATGTCCACCGTGAACTTAGTTATGCAGCCCCCCAATATGCTGTCAATCCAAACTTCAACAACCCTTAAAGCTCTATTATCTACCTCTTGGAACTGCTGGATCATTTTTGGAGTCAACCCAGTTGGTTTTCCTCCTTGTAAATTTGTCTTCCAAAAGGTCAATCATGGCAACCACTCATACAATATGTTTGGAAACTCAGAGAAAAAGTACTCATGTAGATCGAAAAATAGGTGCCTCTCCAACCACTTCTGCTTTGTTACTCCAAGGTTCTAATTCTCTTTCTCAGGAAATTCCTGTGCCTTATGGTCAAACCAATCTCTAATTTATAGTCTCGTTGGATGCCACAACATGTCCTCCTTATCCTTCGCACTATGGTCCTGAAAACGGAACCATTTGTTGACACAAAACCGTCGACAGGGGTTTAGTCACTATAGACACCCACAAAACAACAATCTCCTTGATCACTAGCACATACAAGTTTTACCTTGTCCAGCAACACCTGCAAATCAGATGATGTCTCACCCGAGATGTTTGAGGGAGAACTGTTGGAACCAAGTTTCCGCAGTAAGAAGGAGGATCATGCATCTACTATCAAATTATCACAACATTACTTAACAGATCAAAGCGTTGGTGTTATACATTAACATATTCATATTTTCATTCAGGGGATTAGATCAACATACTTATATCACAACAGAAATATTGATGCACAAACAACAACATGGCATCATTAATAACAATAAAGCATTGCATCATTAAGAGATAAACATCGTAATGCAGTATTCATTCACATTCTCATCGCAGAAAATAGGAAAAGAGGAAGATGCAAAAGGACACAATGTTTATGTCTGATCTCTACCATGTCATATTAATATTTGCATCAAAACACAATTCCACAGTTTCTCTCTCACAAAATTTCAATCTCATGATGATAAAAAATATCCCTCAACAGTCACAATCCTAGAACTATTTATAGGATTGCATCTTTACATTTGTGGTCCACTTAAGTCAACTTCGTAACTACTTGGACCAAAATCTACAAAACAATTACCAAAAACTACAAAACATGACCAAAATATACACAATATGGTCAATCTTCCTTGTGCGCCATCTTATTCCTTGTGCCTCAACTTTGACTTTGCGCAACATCCTTGATGCTGTGCAACTAGTTATCTCTAAAACTGCCTACCAACAATGTATAGGGGATTTTATCCAATAGTAAGGAATATGAAAAGAATATGGATTTGGCAGCTAAAGTGAAGAAGAATAAGTTCAGGAAGGATGCCAAGGGTGGGGATAAGAAACAAGGTGAGTAGAATAAATATTTGAGTAAATTGAAATGCTTTACTTGTCATAAGTTTGGGAACTATGTTGGACAGTGTCTGAATAAGAAGAAGAGTAAGTGGCAGGAATCAGATTCAACAGAGGTTGATGATTATATGATGAAGTTTCAAAAATAGTTTTCCTTATTTGTTGGTCATTCATTGAGAGAATCTATTACCATCATAGTGGCACAGTCTGAGAGAGAGTATTCCCTATTTATTGCTAATTCGTTGAGTGCATATACCACCTCTACTTGGTACATTGATAGTGAGGTTTCCAACCATATGAAATGTGTTTGTGATTTTTTCACATATTTCACTGAGACTAGATTGGATCTTGAGGTGGTGCTTGGATATGACACTATGTCAGTTCATTTGGGTGAGGGTTTTTTCCCTTTGAGAGGGACTCTAGGGAACCTGTGACAGTGAGGGATGTCTTGTATGTCCATGGGTTGAAAGAGAACTTGATATCAGTTTCCACTACAGAGGATAGAGGATTTGGAGTGTAATACTGAGATGGGAATGTAAACATTCATCTCAAGGGATATAGAGACTCTACATTGATCATGATTGATGTCAGATGTGGGGAAATATACAAGCTCTTGTTTCATCCCATTCATGATTTGACACACACAAAAACAATAGTTGTGATCTATGTGAGCTATGGCATAGGAGGATATCCCACTTGCATCATCCAGATATGAATATTTTGAGAAAGATGGTTACAATTTTTCTATATTTTAGCACATAGCATAGTGATGTTTGTAGGGGGTGTTCTCTTGGGAAGTACACTAAGACTAATTTTCTAGGAATTGATAGTAGATAGGAAGGGATACTTGATTTGATTCACTCTGATTTATGTGGTACTATGTCTTCTATTTCATTGACTAGTTATGAGTATTATGTGACATTCATTGATGACTTGTCCATGAAGACCTGGATTTTCTTTCTAAAGAGAAAGGAGTCGAAAGAAGTCTTACATAGGTTCGAAGAGTTCAAATGTCTTATGGAGAACTAAAAATGGATGAGGTTCTAGGTGTTGCACTCAGATAATGGAGGTGAGTATACCTCCAAGGAATTCAATGAGTTTCATGCACATGAGGGCATGATGATACATTTGATAATTCCATATACCCCATATTAGAATGGGGTTGTGGAGAGAAAGAAATGGACCATTGTGTATGCATCCATAGCTATGCTTCATGATTAGAGTTTGCTTTTTATTTCTTTGGGACAAGGCTTGCAGTACATACATTTACATTCAGAACAGGAGTCCACACTGTGTCTTCGGGTGTAGGACTCCCGAGGAGGATTTTTTAGGGAAGAATCTTGAGGTTGGACATTTTTGAATATTTGGTTGCCTAACTCACTCTCATGTCCCTTTAGAGAAGACGAAACATTTTGAGCCCACAACAGAGAAGGGAATTTTTGTGGGGTATGATGAGACTTTCAATGCCTTCCGCATATATATTCCTTCATATAGGATATTTTTTGTGAATAATATGTGATATTTGAGGAGGAGAAGGCCTTATATAAGTCTCATGAGTCAAAACAATGGGATCAATAGGTTTCCACACCTCAAGTGAGTAGTTCACAAAGTCCAGCTTCATAGGGTGTAGGGTCACAGGTATTAGGGGTGTTTGGACCATAGGTTTTAGGTTCTTCTAGCTTAGGGACATAGTCTATAGGCTCACTAGGTAATAGTACAGTTTTTTGGTTACAGGTTCAATAGTTCCCAATTCACATGGTTCACCACCTATTGGTTCTCCATCTATTGGTTCACTGATTTCTAGTTTATTGGCCACAAGGTCACAGACCACTCGATTGACTTCTTTAGGAAAATTAACAAATATGGATGAGAGGGAAGAGAACCCCCATACATGATCCTAATTTTGGGAAGAGGAATCCAAAATGGATTTAATACACCTTGAGGAAAGCTCAAGAGTTAGTGGGAAATACCAAGAGACAAGTCAAGGAGAGCAAATGTCCATATAGATTTTGTAGTTGTTGGCCCGGGAAAGGGTCATAAGGAGGAAGTTCATGCATGCAACCAAGGAAAATGTGCCACACAAACGATAGAAGCAAATGAAGATCATGAAGAACGTAAAGGGCCCGCAAAGGTAGAATAGAGTGGCACATGGCAAAGGAAAGGAAAGCAAATAAGCATGCAGGGGAAAACAACCGGAAAGCGACAGATGCAAAATCCAGATCATGGCCATATACAGTGGTGTAATCCTACTACTACGCATGTATGAGAATATATTTGTAAGTCAGGATGATAGTGCCTTGTGTCAAGTCACAATCACCACAACTGTAACCAGAGGAGTGGCTGATGGTGACGAAAAAAAACTGCCAGTATATAGTTGGCCCTGCGTGGCCATGTAAATTAGTATAAATAGGAGGGATGCAATAGTTAGAGGGTTGGTCTGTAGGGTATTCATTGATCCCTATTTAGTTTTCAGTAGTAGTTTGCTATTATTTGGTAATCGATGGAGAGGGATGTCATTTTGTTGTAATGTCATAGCGATCAAAGAGGAGGAGACTCAGGAAGAATATAGTAGCGATAGAGGGGTTGTTGAGCTACAGATCTGGCTGCTGTGTGAGTAGGACAATAGGAGTAGAAGTAGAGTAGAAGAGTGAACTAGATAGCATGAGAACTATAAGTATGAACTTAAAGACACATCTCAAGATCAGTCTGCATCCCATAGAATACAAGGTGCTATATCATTTCTCATGCCATATGAAGAGCACCTTGGTGTTTTTTCCTAGATGGGTTTCCACGTTATCTCTTGTGTTTGAACGAATGGTTAATATGGTGAATGTGTATGTGATTTATTACTATTTTCTTTCTGTATAATGTTCAATGTTGTTTGAATCTCTGTTATCATCCTACAATTGGTAAATGAATGGTCGAAATGCATTGTTGAAATGAATCTATATATATATATATCAGTCAGTATGATTACTAGTTTGAATCTTGACTTAATTCGTAGAGCTGATTGATGTGAATTAGATGTGCCACATGAGTTGCGCTAGCTGTGAGGTGGAAAGGAAGGTCAGGTCAGGTGTGATTACATATGTTTGTGCTCAGTCACGTAGAATTGACTCCTCTGTCTAGCCATCCTGTTTCCTTTATTGAGCTCCTTGGCTACAAGCCAAGGGACTATACTCCCTCGACAATCATGAAAACATGGTTCCGGTGGTTACCCATCTATGAGATATCTCAGGTGAGACTGTGCCTACTTCATAGGTGTTGTTGACAGGGATTGCTTTATCAGGCTAGTATCTTGGGTATTTTTTGGATCGACGGGCTGCACAGAACCTGGTTCGTGTGAGGGGGGAAAAGTGGCCAACAAATGGTTCCATTGTCGGGACCTTATTGATTAAATTGGGGGAGATGTTGTGGCACCCAATGAAGGAGGATATAGAAGACTGGCTAGATACTAAAATGCTGGTGTTCGTACAAGAAGAAAGCGCATGGACACGGTTGAGCACAGACATATGGTTAGATGAATATATATACTCTGATATTCACAAGATATTCTTTGTTGGGTTCCCTATTTTACTGCATGAATGGTTAGTAGGATTGGCAGCTAAGCAGACCAATTTCTAGAGAAGGGAGATTGATGAGTTGAGAGACTAGCTGGTTCAGGAGGTAACCAGTGTAAGTAACTCTGTCTCCAGAGTTGTTGATTTTTGGGTTGATAGTATATTGCAAGGGTATATTACTAAGTTTGCAGTAGATACTATAACTTCATATAGTGAAGCTGAAATAAATTTCTAATTCCAAGGACCACAAAGAAGATACTTATTGAGTGAAAGTACATGGATAAAATTACTTGCTTATTAGAAGGGTCTTTTGCACTTGGATGGTTGAGCCGTGTGTCTAGGAGGGGGCTATGTCGCTAACAAACAAGTAAGAACATGGGAAAGAATGTGTGGAAATGTTTCCCGAAAGAACAGAACCTGAACTCGAGGTTGGAGTCCTAAGGAGTGGGAGATGATTCAGATCAGAAAAGATAAGGAAAACTGAAAGGGGCCGATGGAATCCTAGTTTGTTCGAAGGAAGTGAACACAAACTTCGGTCATGTAAAGATGAGGGGTCTTGTGACGAAGAGGAGGACTATAGCCCGATCTCAGAAGGACCTAAAGATCTGGATAGCTCTGATGAGACATCATGATCAGAACACAACTATATAACACCAGCAATATCACCTGAGACAAGATTTAGAGTCTCATCCCCTGAAAGGACCTCTAATACAGATAGCACTAGCCCTGGAACTAGTGCGCAAGAAGGTGCAACCCCATTGAACATTATCTCAAAAAATCCTAACACACACCCAATTGATGCGACATACGTCTCATTACCTACATTTAATAAAAATGGAATGGAAGACCCCGAAAAACATTGGTTCCTCTATGAAGCTGTGTGGATGGTACATTTAGTCCATGGAGCAGACGTCAAGAAAGCACAAATGATCACGACCTTAAGGGGTCACATGCTAGACTAGTTCATGAAATTTTGTGCCGCACCAGCCAGAACACCGCAGAAGACCCTTGAGGAGATCTGAGCTGGAATGATATCTAAGTTCAGGAAACCCAAATCAGAGTCACAGTGTATTATTGAAATTAAGGAGATTAAATAGGCTCTAGCAGAAATTGTGTGGGACTTTGATCAGTGATTCAAGACGCTGATGGAAAAAGTAAGATTCCAAATTTCTGAGGTATAGCATAAGGAGTGGTTTATTGCTTCTTTACTACCACACATTCATGGGCCATTGATGTAGCAAAATATTGAATTGCAGATAGAAGCACTGGAGTTGGAAATGAAGCTAGAGGCCTCACCTATTGGTGATGGTCCCACTAGAATGGTATAGATCCAGTCATAGCTATCCAAACTCATGGTACAACTACAAGATATCAAGAAGGAAAAAGAAGCACAAGAGGACTTGTGATGCACAAAATGTAGAACGGATGGACACACCAAGGATAATTGTTTGACCTTCATGAACTATGTCGCATTAGGTGCACCTAACCCATTAAACAACCAGAGGATTTCATGGTGTTGTATATGCCAGTTAAGAGGCCACTGCGACAAAGAATGTGTGTATTTGCCAAAATTTGTAAGTACCATTGCAAATTTATTCTGTAAATGTTGTAAATCAGTAGGACATGAGGAAAAATATTGTAGAGCATACCAGCTCTTGAAAGAAAAGAAAGTTGATACATACTTAATGAAAAATGAGGGGTTCCCTCGGGTTGAACATGTGCAAGCCTTGTATGAACTTGCAAAGTTCTTATCTAATCAATACAAATAGTTGTATGTGCTTTAGTAGCTGTATGGATGAAAAAATCAGAGTCACAGTGTATTACTGAGATTAAGGACATTAAATAGGCTCTAACAAAAATTATGTGGGACTTTGATCAGCGATTCAAGATGCTGATGGCCAAAGTAAACTTCCAAATGTCTTATGTACAACTTAAGGAGTGGTTTATTGCTACTCTACTACCACATATTCATGGGTGTGACACTGAAATTTTGCACACTTGATCCATGTGTCAACCCTTTTCCTAAACCCCAAATTTCTCTCTGCTAAAGTTGATTGAGATTGAGGTTTTTCCTACCTTTTTTCCCTATATAGGAAGGTCGGTGCCCTTATCCTTCATGCTAGGAGCATCGAAAGCACCTTTTCCCTTCATGCCAGGTCCACCGACATTGACTCTCTGTCTCCCACTGCTAGGAGCACTGACGGTGCTTTTTCCCTTCCTAATAAGAGCTTCGGTGGAGTTTTGAGGGTTAAAAACGAAGACTCGAGATCCTTCTCGAAGGTGGATGAGGTGGTGGTTTATCCCTATTATCTAGGTGAGGTGGCATTTCAGTTCCTAACCTATAGGAAATATCCCTTAGAATTCTCCTCCTAATCCTCAACCTACTCTATCCCTTTCTCCTTATAGATTGAACCCTCTCTCTATTTGGAAGGGAGGAAGGACTATGGTAATTTTATGCTGGTGGAATTTATAGGTGGCTTACTATCTTGCTTTGGAGGCTTGGCTTTGGCATGGATTTTTGGATGGAATATTGCAACGTTAAGGCTAGGTTGTGATGTTCTCTTGTATGTTATTCTATGTATCTCCTTGATTACATTAATACAAAATCTCTTTCCATAAACATTGTTGTGTTAATAATGTTTAAAGATTTATTCCTTAACTGTTAGCTTAGATCAATTATATGTTTGGATACGCATATGATGTTTTCTTGTTTCCACATGCTTTGCAGGGTTTTACAATTGTAGATCTGAAGATTCTGGAGCTTGGATCAACAAAGAGAGAAGAGGATCTGTGTATTTCAGGTAGGTGATCTATCTGTTACTTTGCATTTCCATTTGATCTAGGAAAGTAGATTGCATTATGTATTTTATTTGTTCTAGATCCACTTGGACTCGGGAGATCTAGGTTGATTCCGATTGAGTAGATTTATCTGATAACAGTAGACTGTTGATGCAGAAAAAGATTGAATCATAGACAGAAGCAATAGAGCTGGAAATGAAGCTAAAGGCCTCGCATGTTGGTGATGGTGCCCCTAGAATGGTACAGATCCAGTTATAGCTAGCCAACCTCATGATACAAATTCAAGATATCAAGAAGGGAAAATAAGCAAAGGAGGACTTGTGGTGCACAAAATGTAGAATGGACGGACACACCAAGGATAACTGTCTGACCTTCATGAACTATGTTGCATCAGGTGCACCTAACTCATTAAATGGCCAGGGGATGCCATGGTGTCATATATGCCAGTCAAGAGGCCACCGCGACGAAGAATGTGTGTATTTGAAAAAAATTGTAAGTACCCCTACAAATTTATTCTGTAAATTTTATAAATTAGTAGGACATGAGCAAAAATACTGTAGAGCATACCAGCTCTTGAAAGAAAAAACAATTTATACGTACTTCATGAAAAATGAGGGGTTCCCTCAGGTTGAATAGGAGTAAGCCTCATATCAACCTGCTAAGTTCCCAGTTAATAAATACCAAAAGATATACACACTCCAACAGCCATATGTGCAACAAAACCCCTATCAACAAAACTACCAGCAAAACCAATACCCACCACAGCAACTACACCCTCAGGGAAGGGGTGGTGGAAACTTTAAAGGATGAGGTGGTGAAGGAGGATTTGGTAGGGGAAGAGGTCCAATTACATGCTATAATTGTGGACAGCTAGGTCACTTTGCTAGAGATTGTTTAGAGCCTACAAGAACATGCTCATATTGTAAGTGACAAGACCATAATGTTGAAAAATGTCCTCAGCTGATCGCAAAGTGGAAAGAAAGGACCATTGCCACACCCAACCCCCCACCTAACTAGAACCAGAATGCAAATACAAATGTTTAGATGATCGTGGCTGAACCACGGGACCTGAACATTGCTGTCGCAACTAGAGGAGGTGTGACGACTGGAGAAGAATAAGATAACCTACAAGAACAACCGCAACCAAAAGTGAGGCCAGTGGTGTAGAAAAAGGAATTACAGACTGGCTAGAAGCAGAAAGAAATATTCTGGGATGTGTAATCAAACTTCAAAATCCTAGACGTACCGTCAATTGCCGTAGAAGTCAAGGACATGCCCGAATGGTTCCAACACCTATTACAAAAGAAGGCTTCACCTAAGGTTAGTAATATGAGACATCTTATATCAAGTTGTTTGATCCTAATCCAAGATAAATATGCTATTGCAGTGCTGCAAGCAGTGATAGACAATATCCCTGTAGAGCCACAAATTGAGAAAAGGGTTACCCAGGTGCGACGAAAATGTAAAACTGGGAGCGAACTAATAATGAATGAGAAGATAGGTGATTATGACATGGAATATATAATTTTAGATCTGGGGTCAGATGTCCATATCCTAACATGCCAGACCTGGGAAAGCATGGGAAAGTTGCGCTTAGACTGGTCTCCTATCCAGCTGCGACTTGCCAATCAGGTGAACGTACTACCCATTGCTTGATTAAGGAATGCAATTGTCGATGTTAAAGGATTGTACACATATGCAGACTTTGAGGACTTCAACATTGTGGATGATATAAACCCTTACTCTGCACTGCTAGGGATAGATTGGGCTATACACAATCAAACAATCATAAATTTCAAAAAAAGGATCCTCTCCTTTAAAGATGAGGAAAGGAGGGTAGTCTCTCCCATTGATCTATTTGAGGGGAAAAGATACATTGAGCTTGTTTATAATGAAGGGTAGGCTGATTATCTTGATCAAATCTACAATGTTATAGCTATGCACGAAGACCATATCAGTATGATGGTAGATGAGAACCTAAGTTGGAAGTGCACGAGTTCATGTATGTCTGATTCAGGGGAGGATTTAGAGAATTGGTAAAATAGATTACATGAAGTCTCCATGAGAAGGTGTGCAAGAGTTACAAGGTTTTTGCGATGAGTGGAGATTGAGTCAAGGGAGTTACCCACCTATGAGAGTTTCATATACAACTTGGATATGGTGCCCAAAACTTGTGATACCTTTGAGCAGCTACGACAAGGAACCCAACATGTTACACATACAGTTGTAATTATTGACAAATACCCTACAATTCATGATATATTCCAGAAGGAAAAAGGGAGTATAGTTGAGAATATCAAAGACGCTAATGTTCACCAACGCAGCGTAGCTACTCAGCAAGATAATATAACCAAAGACACAAAAGATAATCTGATTAACTTCAGTAGTCCAAAAATAGTTGAAACAACTAAAGATCACAGAATAATACAAAAGTGTTCACAGGATGAAGCAGTTGTACAGATCGTAGACCTCCTACAGGAATACCAAACCCTATTCCCTCTCAACTGCTCAAGAAAAAAGGGAATGGTGGAAGAATTAGAGGGGATGAAACTACCTTTGTGATTACATACCAAGCCAAGTCAGCAACAGCTACTGGCATGACATTATCAATATATCAGGGTCAAGCCATCCATAGAAGGAAGACTTATCCTACAATATGATAGCAGAGTATTCAAGCACCCATGCAAACTAAAGAAAATTTTCCTAAGGCCATATACAATCGCACAAGCTATGGTTATGGGCACAACATAACCCCAGAAAAGTTGATAATACCCACATCGCGAGTTTGCTGAATGGAAGTTGCCTGAAACCTTCCTACGACACGTATATAATAAAAAAAAGGCCAAAAGATGTAAACTATTATGTTGCAGGATTGTGATAGAACCAGTAGAAAGCACGAACAATAAACTACACAATAATCAAGTCATCACATAAACCCAAGCAGGCGAAGAAAAGTGTGCAAGGTGCGAGCAAAACAAAAAGGCGCAGGTATATGGGGCAAGGAAAGAAGGGGCGAAAGGATGAAAAAAGTAGTAATGACAGGCTGGCTAGCATTAACCAGTGAATACATGCCTAAGATTTGTATGGCTGGGACACCTGCGTGGCATTAAATTAATGCAGTATGAGGAGTAGGGAAGCATACTTTTAGCTCTCATCAACCGTCCTAACACTAATTACCATAGCTAGTCTGACAAGCACAACCCGAAAGGCCATCTACAGAAATTAATGAAGAAAGCATTGGAAAAGGAAACTCAAGATATTGATTAGACCTAAACCTCCTGTCAAATGATGATTGAAAGACACTGTGGAATATGTAAATATTTGGCTTCCCCATAAAGCAATTTTGTTTTATGCATAGTGAGCACAGGAGCCAAGCCATTACATAACTAAATCCTGTCACCTATGTTCTGCTATGCTGACACCCATGGTAATTGACATTCCCAGTGATAGTGAGGCATCAGAAGCAATTGTCATCTCTGGTTGCCCCATTTCTTTGGAAGTAGAAACGCAGTTAGTCAAATGTACGCAACCACAAAATCTACCAGAGATCGACACAATGGAAAGAAAAAGGAATCCGTAAACCATTCCGACCCTTAGCTCACATCTTCTACTGAACCCAGTCCAGGGAATACCAGTTGTTTCAAGACTACAACAAGAAGTTATGGCACATGACAAATATTTGAGGAAGCCTAATCAGATGCATCCAGGAGAGGCATCTACACGACCACCACCAAGGAAAATAAAACGTAAGGTTCCAACCGCTCCAGACAAACGAGGAAAGGAACATGTTGTCGAGTAAGGAGATGATGTTGGAGATGAAGTTGTGATACCGCAGGAAGAGCCAGAGCTACCGCGGGCTGACCCAAATTTCCCTTGTTACGTTCTTCCAAGAAGAGATGATGCAGTGGAGGTAGAGCTTCCAAAGAAGGTGGTGACCACCCTGATAACATCGTGGATCCCTATCGGCATGACCTTGTTGCACGACATCCTTCCCAACTTGGTTATATTAAAATTCCAAGGCTATGACACTCGACAGCAAGAAGGGTTGCAGATAAAAGATTGCATGAACATAACGCAGACTGCTGCATGCAATTCCCAGGTGATTGGGCCAGATAAGTGGGCCAAGGGACCGACCACTGCAGGTCTAACCAACATGCTATTCATTCCTCACTTTAGCCATAGCATACAGGTCACTATATATGTGAAGCAGTTACTGGTCTACTTCCATGAAGGATATTTATGGCTGGATCGACCCTATCTGGTTAATGTTGAATTAATTGCAAGGATAATGGGACTCCTAAGTGAAGGAAAAGATCCTCTCCCTTACTTGGATAAGCACAACACTAAACCCATTAAAAAGAATCATAGCCTTCAGCGAGTAGGCTGGGGCTACTTACTTGGGCCCATACAGGACAAGAGTGTCCGTGTTGCTGCAAAAATATTATCCTGTAAAATGTTTCCTAAGATGATTCCAATGCAATGTTTAGCAGCAGTAATGGAAATTGTGGATTGATGTGCACTGGGAGAAAAATTCAACTAGTCACAATACTTGCTAAATGTGCTGATCGAGGATGTGATGCTGGATCAACACAAGGATGACCACAAATTCTACTATTCCTGGTTACTAATTTTGATTTCCTTCACTATCTGGGCTGACCCTTTGGACTATGTACAAATGGATGTCCCACTATATTTCCTGGGTGAAAGGAACTAGAATCTATGGGAAGATAAGGTAGACAACAATCACCAATAGGATAACAATATTGAATTCTTCATGCACACAGAGGCATTGCGACAGGTTGTCCGGCAGTCCCACAGAATTTGCGCCAGAACTATGCATAGGTACATGCCTTCATCAAGTTTCAAGATGATGTGCATAATATAAACCTACCACCTGCAAAATATGTATTTCAGCAGGTACACCGAGTTATCTTTATGGTGACAGATGATGATGTAGATTCAATTGTCAATCTTTAGCCGAAGAAATGGAACGACCCACTTGCAAAGTCGCTTCCTGAAGAATAGAATGCAAAAGAACTACCAATTCATCAAGTTAATGTTGAAGAGCACAAAAGACACTATGGAGGCCGAAACATGTGGTGTTGATGCTAGTGTGCCACTAATTACACCAATGTCGGTGTTGTTGATCAAAGTGCTCATTCAGAAGCAGGCACTCAGAGCGAATGAAGAGACAAGCGCAGGTACTAGTGATAACATCGTCGAGATAGAATTCTCCAAGTTTCTCTTGGAGGAGGTCTATAGCATCTAGCCGATAGCTACAACTGAACTTTGGGTAAGAAAAAATGTTGTTTCTTACCAGGCAACAAAGTAGCAAAGGAAGGCTAAGCTACATAAGGCCCTGTTGGAAGGAAAGGATCGGGAACTGCAGTAGCGCATCAACCTCCTAGCCAAGAAGGAGCATTAAATATGAGCCTATGAACAAAGTCATATCACATTGGTGGATTCTATTAATAATGTCATTGCAGCATTCCCACCAGAGGCTAGGCAAAAAGATGAAGACTCCGTGGCTAAAGTTGTCAAGGTTGCGAATATTGCACAAGATCTTCAGCACCAAGTAGAAGATCTACAAGCCCAACAAATGCCAAGCACACCCCTAGAAATGCTGGCGGAAAGAAAAAGAGTAGTGTCTGAAGCTGCTCAGAAAATCAAATAAGGAGAGGCACTCTATGTAAAGGCCACAGATGCTGCTGCAACCATTTGGAAAACATTGCTCGAAGATGACACAGCTGAGAAAATAAGGCAGAGTGTGTGAGAAGCAAATGAGCGCATCAGTGCTACAAAGATGGAAATGTAGAAGCTACCCCTCTAGTAAAAGGTCATCAAGAATGCAGAGATCAAAATCCTGCAATAGGAAGTGCAGGCCCTTCGCGAGAAAGAAAAATCTAGGGAAGCCGTAGTTGAGGAATTCTAGTCGAAATATGAGAAGCTCATAGGGCATATTTAGTCGATGCAATAGAAACTTGAAAGAATAGTGCAGTCGATAGTGCAGGAATCCTTGGAACATGCCCATTACGTCCGTGTGGAGTAGTTGGTTATGCAAGCAGAGGAAGCTACGGCATAAGTTTCTAAGGTTGAAACAATGGTGCAGGAATTCCAAGACAAGGTCTGTACTACTACGCAACATGAGTTGGCACCAACAGCTTAAAACTGTGCATGAAAATAAAGACAAGGCAAAAAAAAATTATTTTTGAAATTTTGAAAATTTGGAGGCAACCATAGTGCCGTGTGTACGTAATTATGATGTGGAAATAGAAGCATAAGTTGTGCAGAAATGATGATGCACATTAAATATGCCACCAAACCGGTTATGAAAAAATTGATGACAAGTACAAGACAGCTGGAAAGTACTGGAAAACCATTAAATGCATCAAGATTCAATGGAGACTTGGCACTTGAGATAAGACATCACCGTAGGAGGATCAAGTGTGGGGAACTCTGTAACGGTGGCCGTCCAGCTCATCACCATGTGATCATGACTGTCAGTACCCAAAAGTGATGATGCCGATAATCATAGCATATCTAAGAATAAAATACGATACACAATATGAAGGTCTTGTCCTAATGATGCACCTAGATAATCCTGCACGGAAGATGACCCGTTGCTCTTCCTATAAGATTGGGGTTCACTTGCACCAAGCATACATCACTAAGTTGTGTTGATAAACCACCACATGCAATTAGAAATGGGTTGGGGAGTGTCTTTCCAAGCACCCTTGCAGGATAAAGTTGTTTCTGTATCTTACAATGTGTTAAGTATATCCAGAGACAGTAAGAAGGAAAATGGTTATAGTCTCCTAGTTAATTCGACTCAATGACAAGTCTTCAGCCAAGTCATCCTTGGCTATTAGTAGATCAGTATATTAGCATTCCTGTCTATGGCACCAGAGCGGACTCTAGTTGGGACTAGAGTTTCGGCCCAAATTGACAAACTCTGCGTGGTCCGAACCAGAGTCCCTAACGTCTTTCACAAAGTCTATAGGGTTGGTGAGTGAGCTCATTTTCCAGTAATCCAGGAGGGACCTCCTTTTATCAAGTGATAGGGGAAGGGCTACAGGGCCAGTTATGGCTTGTAATCTATATTGTTCTGGTGAAAATTGTCACAGTTTGGAAAATCACTCACCTCCACCACCCCAGATAGAAGATATTTTATGGTTTTCGATATGGACAAGTCTTCAAAGTCCATATCTATGGCAAAGAGGGTGGTGAACAATAAGATGTAGACGAGATGAAATCGAGGAAGCACAGCAAGAGAGCAAGATGCAACAACCCACAGTAAGCACATGTCAAACCCCAAGAGCATGAGAATGGCGGAAGAACTAAGGCCACTTGGATTGTTGTGTCAGAATGGGACACTAACCACCATTGGTGAAATTGGAGGCAGACTATGATAAGATGATGAAAGAGTCCCAAAGAAAAGACAACATTCATGTTCATAGGGATCTTGGTCCCAATAAGAAGCACATAGCTTACCTTGTCTGCTTAAGTGAACTCTGAACTAGAAACCTCTATTCCCCATCCTCTAAATGGTGCCAAGAAACAAGATGTATCAGTGTGCTAACCTTGAAAAGTACCTAATTTTGAGAAAAATTTTCCTTGAAGGAACCTGGAAAAAAAAAAAGCAAGGAGCATGGTGCGTAAGCTAAGAGGCAGCAGAAGCTATGCACGATGGAAAAAAAATTGCAACATATGCCGCGCAGGTCATGTCGCTTCATATGTCCCTTGCTTCGTGGCTCAGGATGAGCCACAAGTGAGTGTTTGGGGCCTATTGGCCCGAGAAAGAGGCATAAGGAGTAATTTCCCACACACAACCAAGGAAAATGCGCCACGTACGTGATAGAAGCAAAGGAAGATCATGAAGGACGTAAAGGGACTGCGAAGGAAGAACTAAGAGGTGCGAGGCAAAGGAAAGTCAAGTGTAGAAGCACATATAGGAAAATGGCTGAAAAGAACCAGATGTAGAATCCAGATCATGGTCATATACAGTGGCGTAATCCTACAGCTATGCACGTATGAGAAGATATTTGTAAGTCAAGTTGATAGTGCCTCATGTCAAGTCATGATCACCACAGCTTTAACCAAAATGGTGGTTAATGGTGATGGCTAACTAACTGTCGGTATTTAGTTGGCCCTGCATGGCAATGTAAATTAGTATAAATAAGAGGGATGCAATAGTTAGAGGGTTGGTCTATAGGGTCTTCGTTGATTCCTATTCACTTTTAGTAGTAGTTTTCTATTCTGTGGTAATCCATGGAGAGGGATGCCATTTTGTTGTAATGTCATAGTGATCAAAGAGGAGGAGACTCAGGAAGAGTATAGTAGCGATAGAGGGGATGCTGAGCCACGAATATGGCTGCTGTGTGAGTAGGATGCTAGGAGTAGAAGTAGAGTAGAAGAGAAAACCAGAGAGCATGAGAACTACAATTCTAAACTTAAAGACAAATCTCAAGATCAATTTGCATCCACTTTGCATCCCGCAAACTGCAAGGTGCTATATCCTTTCTCATGCCAGATGAAGAGCACCTTGGTGGTTTTTCCCAGATGGGTTTCCATGTTATCTCTTGTGTTTGAATGAATGGTTAATATGGTGAATGTGTATGTGATTGATTACTATTTTCTTTCCGTATAATGTTCAATGTTGTTTGA